>PVJX010040491.1:0-15173 GCA_004027295.1 Dolichotis patagonum | reverse complement strand
TAAATCCTAATAAATCTCCTGAGGTGTATTCTATTTTTTTATTTTAAAAGGGATAAAATTAAACACAACATAACAACAAATGGGACATAAGAAAGCATAAATTTCAGAGTTAGACAAACGGAGATCTTCACTATCTATCATGTTGTTTCTTGTTTTCTTCCAGATGGTTGTCTATATCTTTGAATACAGAGAATTCATACAAAACAACATAGCCAACCTCTCCAAAGATGTCTAGATCACTGGCTTCCACTTGTTTAACCATGGGTGGGGGATGGGACAGGACAACATGAGATGTTTGATTCTCAGCCCGCGCGCGCTGGCAGGCTCACAGCCGCTCACCAAAGAGGGGAGTAGTTGCCTGCTCTCCCAGTGCCCCAGGTCCCAGCATGGAGTGTAGGTCCCAAGAGATGCCAGGGTCTCCCTCTCTGGGCCACCGAAGCCTGCCATGCTCACAGCCACTCACCTAGGTGTATTCTATTGATTATATTTCTTTAGATAACTTATTCATATAACATTGATGATCTATTCTTCCAGCAGAAAATCTTCTGTATGCTTCTTCCTAAACCTGACTCAGCCATTTCTTTGCAAAATTATTGTCTGTCAAATAAGAAAAAAGATCAAGCCTGAATTGTGTCACATAAGTCCCAGTGTATGAACTCTCTTCCTTTCCACATTGTGTTGTAATCATTCACTCATTGTGACTCCCTATAGATCCAGTTCCTTGGCCTCTCTTCTCTACCCTAGGTACTTACCACCAAGACAGGTGCATTACTGGTGCTTTTAGTTTGGTGTGACTTTTGTAAGTAAATGAGACAATTGCATTAATTCATTCAATGAATATATGTTTTAGAATCTTAGGCTTCATTGAAGAACAAAATAAACAGGTTTCTGTACTTTGCAATTTATTTTACTTATTATTTATATTTTATTAGTACATATTTGCAGTGCATAATGATGATATTCACTGTAGGGAATAAGTATGTGTACATGATACATCGCAATTCCTTCTTTCCCTTTACCCCCTTTTATTTTGTCAACAACAGATTCATTTATTTATTTTATAAGTCTTTATGATTATCATATATGCAGATTAACATCTAGAATAGTAGGCCAAAAAACATATAAAACACATAAGACATGGCTGGGAATGCAGTTTAGTGATTTAAGTGCCTGCCTGGCAAGCACAAAGTCATGAGTTTGATTCCTGGTACCAAAACAAACAAACAAACAAACACAGGCACAGATAAGACAATTACTGGTCTTCCTTTTTGAATGACCTACCTAAATAACAACAATTTGGACTTATGACTGGGGTATGGTGTTTGAATTTAACAGTATGACCTATTTCTTGCATTTATAACCTGTCTTTTTATTTTGTACATTTCTGTGCATTTTGTTTATAAAGCCTCATTATCTTTTTTGCATAGTGTACCTTGTTTATGCAATACTGTAATTTTTACTAATTGTATTATACATTACTGTAGTTTTACATTGTTATCTATTATAGCACTATATGTAAGAGTTGTATAAATAAAAGCAAAGTCATCAATTGGAGTTTCCTTTGACCATTTCTTTGCTCCAAATATTGTCACACACACACACACACACACACACACACACACACACACACACAGACAGAGATACATATTTGCTCATTTAGCAACTATTTCATTTAACAGCCTAGTCACAAGAAAAGAAGTTATTTGGTAAATGAGGAGTGTGTATTATATCTAGATAGACTTTTAGATACATTGCCCATACTGGATTATGGTGGATTTTTTTCTCTTTTTTCCTGTTACCTGTTTTTTGTTTTGCACTTATTTATATATTCAATTTTTCATGTAATGGAAAAATGTGGTATTAAACATTGTGTGTCAGATTTGTTTCACTTGACATTATAGTCTCAAGGTAGATCCATTTTTTTTAACAAGTTACTCAAGTTTATCCTTCCTAATGACAGAGTAGTACTTGTATACCATGTTTTCTTTATCCATTTGTCTCTTGATGTATATATAAGGTGTACCAAGACTTAGCTGTTATGAATTGTGTTGCAATAAACATAAGTATACATACATCATTGTGGTATGATGACTTTAGTTCTTTTGGAAAGTTACCTAGAATGGAAATAGCTAAGTTAAACAGAATTTTCGTTATGGTTTTTTGAGGAACCTCCATACTGATTTCCACAGTAGTTATCAATTTATACTCCAAACAATAGTTTGATGAAGTGTTTCTTTTCTCCCATAGCCTTGTCAGCATTTATTATTATTTGGTTTCTTTATGGTAGCCATTCTTTCTGGTGTATGATGGAATCTCAGTGTTTTAATTTGTAGTTCTCAAATGGCCTGCAATGTTGAACATTGTTTCATTTATTTATTGACCAATGTATTTCTTCAACTCAGAAGTGTTTGTTGATTTCACATGCCCATTTTTTTTTTAGATTGGGCATTTAAATGGGGGAGCATCTTTTTTTCCCAGCTTTTTGTATATTCTAGACATTAATGGTTTGTCTGAAGTGTAAATGTTGAAATTTTTTCCCCATTTTGTAGGTTGTCTTTTCATTCCTTTGGTAATCTTCTTTGTGTGAAGAAGCTTTGTAATTTGATTTGATCTGATTTATCAATGCTTGATATTATTTCTTATTCAAGAGGGTTTTGTTCAAAAAATCTTTAACTACATCTATGTTGCCAAACATAGATTTTGCCTATGTTTCTGATTGTTTCTGTGATAAAGTTTAGATTTTGATCTACTTTTATTTCAGCTTAGTGCATTGTGAGATATATGGGTCTATATTCAATCTTTGACACATGGACAACCAGTTTTCCCAGTGTCACTTGTTAAAGAGACGGGTTGTCTTTTCTCTTGTGAAAAGATTTTGCTCGCTTACCTCATATAAGGTGGCTGAGTGTCCTTGGAATTTTTCTTCATCTACTATTCTCTTCCATTGATCCATAAATCTGGGGGTTTTTTGCCCTTAAGATGCTATTTTAAATTTATATTTTAATAGAAGAAGCTAGATAATAACTGAAAAAATATAAAGAGCAATATATCTTACTGTATGATGAAAGGTTGTTATGTCTGTAGAAAAAAAGGAAAAACTAGAGCAATATCAAGAAGATAGTTGATTCAGTACTAGGGGTTTTAACAAACTGTACCATCAAAAATAATATTCGTGGTGGAACATTTTGTAAAGGCAAAAATATTTACAAGATCTTGAAAAGAGAATAAAAGAGTGTGGCCCAGGATGAGAGTGCTTGCTAGGATCATGAGGAATGATAGGGCTGATGTCTGAGGAGTGGAGAAAGCAAGATGGAGAACGTCTAACAGAAGGCAAATAAATTGGTGACATAAGGTCTCCTTTGCGATGGGATGATGTGAGTTGGAGACGGTTGACAGAGAATAACATTTTATGTGTTAAAATGATCTGCATTTTATATGTTTAAAAGAACACTCTGGGGCAGAGCAGGATGAGGGAGGAAGAATTGTTATTAGAAAGACTTTAATAGCAATTCAGGTAAGCAGTAGGTGACTCAGAGAAGGCAGCAGTGGGGAAGATGTGGAGAAGGGCTCTTGACTGTACAGTAGATGCATTGACCATACCTGGGGAATGAAACAAGAATGATTCAGAGTTTCTAACTTGAACAAAAGGAAAGTTAGAGGAGCCACAGAGTGAAACATAAGAATTTTAGGTGAATTAGGTGTGTTTGAGCTAGTTAAATCACACATCACCTCCAAACCCAAGTTTTTTATGGATTTTTTTTCTTTCTCATTCTTTTGTTTTCCTAATCACTACCTAGTAGGCTGCTCCAACTGTCACTGTTATTTATAAGTGGTCCAAACAAAATATGTTTTAAAAATATGTCTGAGGTAAATCAACATATTCTAAAAGTAATTAGAAATGTCAACTGGAGAGATACCTCTTACATATTTTTGAAATACATTTTTAGCATAAGACTTAACTTACTTGACTACTATCAAGAGTGGGATGTAAAAATTGCAATGAACATGAAGATTAGTGAAAAAGTTAACAGACATCATTACAACCATCACATATAATCACAGCATGTATTTTCTTTATGAAAAATTAAGGAAATTCTTAAGACAGTGATTATTCATCTTTTTCTAATTTATGTGATTTTAAGATTATATAGATGAGAGTGCTTATAAATTAAAACAATATTGTAATATACTATAAATCAGTTGCTTAATCTAACATCTAAATTTTTAAAGGGTTTATGCCACTTATTAATTAGGGCATATCATGAATCTGCCAAATGAGAAGGAAATAAACTGCAGTTTTTCAAAGAAGGTAACATGATAAAATGACAATGGCAAAGAAAATTTGTATGACTGCTAGACAAGTTTCTAAAATTGAGGACCTGAAAGCAGACTATCTGCTAAGTCACAAAAAAGGAACAAGGTTCAGGTCAGATGGATGCATTTTAAATTTGCTGCTTATAAATGAGGAGTGACCTGCTGAGAATTTCATTGAGAGGTAACGTTTGGAAATTGACTCAGAATGGCAGATTTTGCTCACTATGAAAAGAAAATGAAATGTGTTAAATATATAAAATAAATCAAGGCCTCTTTAGAAATCACCTTACGCTACCTTGTCATTTTACAATTAACAAAACTAGGATGCTGACAGTCAGAGCCATACAGATAGCAGAGTGCATACCAGTTAGTAGGAAGTTAAACTTTTAACTAGTGTGGGATTTTAACTCTTGTGGCATTAGGGACTGAACTAGTATGAATAAGTGCTGCAGAAAAACAAAAGATCAAAAAGAATAGTCATTTTGGGTAGAGATATGTTCTAGTGTTATATTATTGTTAGACACTGGACAGTAAATTATTAAACTGCAAGTTCACAAAAATTCTTTGTTTTTTTATAATTAAAAAAAGAGAAAAGTGAGAAAAGAAGAATAAAAAGCAAAAGACATAACAACAACAGCAAATTCAAAACAATATCAACATAGGTTTTCAAAACAGAATGAAAGAAATTTAACAATGGTTGTTATAGTGCATATTTTGCTTTTCTTTTTTTTCAAAGAAATAAAAGAAAATTAAAGAAAATAGAAAAGCAGAAATGAAGGGTAGAACAACACTGCATTCAAAAAATTCACATCATAGAATCATTAGTTGATACACTACTCATTGTCATCTTAAAAAATAGTTGCTAAAGTAAACAAAATCTAAGCAAAAATAGAGGCTTGACACTCAAACATTGATAGCACAAATCCTTGTGTGCAATGTTTCAACAGAAATTCAGTAATATGGTCAACTATCTTACACACTATACACACCATTATACTGTTTAGAGCACTTTCCTTCCCTTTCACTTTCACAATATCTATCATAATCTTTGGATCCCAGTATTCAGTCAGTTTTTATTATTGTTTACACTAGAGAGATAATGTGATATTTACTCATGTGAGTCCTGTTTATTTCACTAATGAGGATATTTTCAAGTTGGCTCCATTTACCTATAAAGGCTGCAAGATCATCCTTTTTATAGCTGAGTAGTATTCCATTGTATAAAAATACCACATCTTTTCATCTGCTCTGCAGTTGATGGGCATTTTGGTTGTTTCCAAGATTTAGCTATCACAAATTGTGCTCCTATGAACATGGGTGCACATATATCACTGTGATCTGAATTTTTCAATTTATCTGGGAAAGTACCCAGAAGGGGAATAGCTGAGTTGAATGGAACTTTTAATCCTAGTTTTTTGAGGAATCTCCATACTGACATCCACAGTGGTTGCACCAGTCTGCACTACCACCAACAGTGTAGAAGTATTCCTTTTTCCCTGCAGCTTTGCCAACATTTGTTATCAGTTGTTTTCTTGATGGCAGCCATTATTAACTGAGTGAGATGAAATCTCAATGCTGTTTTAATTTGCATCTCTTGAATGACCAGTGATGGTAAACATGTCTTCATGTGTTTATTTGCCATTTGTATATCTTCATCTGAGAACTGTGTGTTCATCTCCAATGCCCATTTTTGGAGAGGGTGTTTGAATTTGGGGGCTTGATGTTTCTTAGTTCTTTATATGTTCTGGATATATGGCCTATGAGGAATTGTTGCCATTCTGTGGGTTTTCTTTTTATTCTGTTGGTGATTTCTTTTGAAGTGCAAAAGTTTTTAGTAATGTGAGATCCCAGTTGTTGATTCTTGAACTATTTCCCATGCGGTTTGCATTTTATTCATGAATTTTCTCCCTACCACTATGTCTCCAAGGTTTTTACCTACTTTGTCTTCCAGTAGATTTAGTGTTTCTGTTTTAATATTTAGATCCTCTATCCATTTTGATTGTAGTTTAATGTATGGTAAAAGGCATGGGTCTATTTTCAGTCTTCAGCATGCGGAAAGCCAATTTTTCCAACACCATTTATTAAAGAGGTTATCTTTTTTCCCCTTGTCAAATATAAGGTGGCTGAGTGTCTTTGTAGTAGTGTTTGCATCTTCTAATCTGTTCCATTGATGCTCAGGTCTATTTCTTTGCCAGTACCATGATGATTTTATGACTGTGGCTTTGTAGTATTGTTGCAAATCAGGGATTGATATACCTCTTGTCTTGCCTTTGTTGCCGAGAATCGCCCTTGCTATTCTAAGTTTCTTCTGTTTCCAAATGAATTTTAGGAACATTTTTTCTAGATCTGTAAGGTATGTTGATGGTATTTTGATTGGGATTGCACTGAATCTGTATAATAGTTTTGGGAGTCTGGCCATTTTCACAATGTTGGTTCTTCCTAACCAAGAGCAAGGTATATCATTCCATTTTCTAATATCATCTTCAATCTCCTTTTTTAGGGTTGTATAATTTTCAGCATGTAGGTATTTTACATTCTTGGTTAGTTTTATTCCTAAGTATCTCATCTTTGTAGATGCTATTGTGAAAGGTGATATTTCCATAATTTCTCTCAGTGAGTTTTTTGTTTGTGTACAGGAATGCTATTCATTTTTTAGTTTTGACTTTGCATCCAACTACACTGCTGAATTTGTTTTTTACCTCTTTTAATGGAGTGTTTGTGGTCTTCTATGTAGAGAATCATATCATCTGCAAATAATGATCATTTAACTTCTTCTTTTTCCTATTTTTATTCCTTTTATTTCTTTCTCTTGTCTGATTGCTCTGTCTAATATTTCTAGAACTATATTTAATAAGAGTGGTAATAGTGGACATCCTTTTCTTGTTCCTGATTTTGGACTGAAGGCTTTCAGTTTCAGTCCATTTAGTGTAATGCTGGCTGTTGGATTGTCATAAATGGCCTGTATGAGATTGAGGTACATACCATCTATTCTGAGTTTGTGTAGGGTTTTTATCAGGAACAAGTGTTGGACTTTATTAAAAGCTTTTTCTGTGTCTATTGAGATGAACATATGATTTTTATTTTTGGCTCTGTTGATGTGGTGTGTTACATTTATTGATTTGTGTATGTTGAGCCATCCCTGCATTCTTGGAATAAATCCCAATTGGTCATGGTGTATAATCTTGATGATTTGCTGCATTCTATTTTGCCAGTATCTTATTGAGAATCTTTGCATCAATGTTCATTAGGAGAATAGTATATAGTTCTCCTTTTTGGTTGGGTCTTTCTCTGGTGTTGGTATCAGGGTAATACTTGCCTCCAAGAATGATTTAGGAAGGACTGCTTTTGTTTCAATTTAATTAAAGATATTAAGAAGTGTTGACATTAAATCTTCTTTAAATTTCTTATAGAATTCAGCTGTGAATCCATCAGGACCTGGGCTTTTCTTTGTTGGTAGATTTTTAATCATATTTTTTATTTCAGTAGCTCATATTGGGTTATTCAAAATTGTTATATCTTCTTGATAGAGCTTTAGTAGTTCACATGTTTCTAGAAATCTGACAATTTCCTCTATCTTTTCCACCCTATGTGAGTAGAGATTTTCAAAGTAGGTGTTCATGATCTTTTGAATTTCCATGGGATCTGTAGTAATTTCCCTCTTTTCAGTCCTTATTGCATGGATTTGAGTTTTTTTCTATCTTTTTCTTCATAAGGTTGGCTAGAGGTTTATCAACTTTGATTATCCTCTCAAAAAACCAGCTCTTTGATTTATTAATTCTTTTTTAAAATTTCAGTTGCATTAATTTCTGCTCTAATCTTAGCAATTTCCTCTCTTCTATGAGCTTTGGGTTTGACTTGCTCTTCCTTTTCTAGGAGCTTGAGATGTAGCATTAGGTTATTTATTTGTGTTCATTCCATTTTTCTTGATGTGGCTATTTATTCTATAGATTTTCCTCTTAGGACTGCTTTCATTGCGTCTCATAGGTTACAGTATGTTGTGCTTGTATTTTCAATATATTGTAGGTATTGTTGTGTTTCTTCTTTAATTTCATCTGTAACCCAGTGGTTGTTTAGAAGGTCATTATTTAATTTCCATGTATTTATGCAGGTTTTGCAGGTTTTTTGCAATTGATTTCCAATTTTAGTGCACTATGATCAGATATCATGCAGGGGATCATTTCACTCCTCTTGCATTTACTTAAGAATGCTTTATGGGTAAATATATGGTCTACTTTGGAGAATATCCCATGTGCAGCTGAGAAGAATGTATATTCTAATGTGGTTGGGTGGAACACTCTGTAAACCTCCACTAAGTCCATTCATTCACAGGTGTGATTCAGTTCTGTTATTTGTTTGCTGACTTGTTGTCTAGTTGATCTATCTCTTTGTGACAGTGGGGTGTTAAGGTCTCCTGTTACAATTGTGTTCTTTTGTGCTTGAGTTTTCATGTCCATTAGTATCTGTCTTATATAGTTGGGTGCTCCTGTATTTGGTGCATATATATTTATAATTGTTATTTCTTCCTCTTTTAGTTTTCTACTTACAAACATGTAGTGGACTTCTTTATCTTTTTTAATCATTTTAGGTTTGAAGTTCACTTTGTCTGCAAACAGAATAGCTAACCCTGCTTTTTCTTGGGTTCCCGTTGCATGGAATACTATTTTCCATCCTTTAACTTTTAGTTTATGAGTTTCTTTTTGCGTCAGATATGTTTCAGGTATACAACATATTGTGGGATCCTGTTTCTTGATTCCTTCTGTTAACCTGTTTCTTTTGATAGGTGAATTGAGCCCATTTACATTTATGATTATCACTGATATGTACTAGCTTGACTTTGTCATATTTGTTCCTGTTATTGGTTTCCTGTTTTCCTCCCTTGTTTAATTTCTTGTCCAGGTTGGTGGTTTCTTTCTGTTTTTGCTCTGGAGATTGTGGTCATTTTTATCTCCTTCTATTATGTCTTTCAATGTTCCTTCTAGAAGTTGGTTTGGTAGATACGAATTTCTTCAGTTGTTTTTTGTTATGGAAGTATCTTGTTCCTCCATTAAATTTTAAAGGCAGTTTTGCTGGATACATCAATCTGGTTTGAATGTTGTTTTCTTTTAGGGCTTGAAGTATTTCACTCCAAGCTCCTCTTAACCTGAAGCTTTGCGCTGAGAAGTCTGCTGTGATTCTAATAGGCTTTCCTTGATAGGTGATTTGTGTCTTTTCTCTAATGGCTTTTAGTATTCTGTTTTTATGCTGTCTGTCTGGGACCTTAATTATTATATGTCTGGGTGTAGATTTATGTTGCTTATGACTGTTTGGTGTTCTATGTTCTTTGCTTATTTTTATGTTAGATTTTTTCCTCATGTTTGGGAAATTTTGTGTTATTACTTCTGTGAATAGCTTCGTTCAGTCCTTTTTGTTGTCTCCTGCCTCCTCACTGATGCCTATTAGCATTATTGTTTCTCTTGGCATCATCTTGAAGCTGTTGGATTGTGATTTCATGCTGCTTTGTTGTTTCTATAAGTTCTATTTTTTCATGGTTGATATCTGCAATCCTATCCTCAAGGTCTGAAATTCTATCCTTAGCTTCATTTAAATAGTTTTGCCAAATTTCAATAGAATTTTTGTTTCTTGGATAACTCCTTGAAACTGTTTCAAGGACTCTGCTTATTTTCTACCTTGTTCATTCAAGGTCTCAATCAATTTCATATGCTCCTGTATTTTTTTAAATCTATTTCTTTCCTAGCTGTGTTGATCAAATCGTTTACTAAGGTTGTTACTTCTGTCTTTGTGTAAGCCATTACTTCTAATTTGATTTCCTCTATAGCCTCATGGATTTGTTTCTTTACGTCATTTGCTATCATTTCAGAGATTTCTGGTGTATGACTTTTAAAGTCCCCCATTTCTCTGTTGCCTGTCCTTGCATCTGATGGACTAGATGTTTGAAATTGCATTTTGGTTTTTTATTTGTCATTTTTGCCTTCTGGGTCAATATCTGGTTATTTAGTCCCAATAGTCACAACTCTCAGCAGTGTACCTCCTAGGGTCCTATTCTCTGGTTGATATCCACCTGATTTTTGGGTGCATAGTGATCGGAACCTACCAGGGTATTCAGTCTGGGCAAGGAGCACCAAGTCTCCCATCTAACTAGCACTGCCAGTCCACCGCAGTTCAATGTTCTTGGAGGCAGAGTGGGAGCCAAAAGTTCACAGCAGTGATTGGTTTAGATATGGGTAGGGTAGCTGAGGGCAGCCGGCAGATCCAAGGTTGGTGTGGTGGTCCACTGTGTCAGCACACGGTAGGAGCGTGACGGGTCAAAAGCATGGTTCGGTGGCCTGGGCTTGGTGGGGACACAGCGGTAGTCCTTTGTGTGGCAGCAGTGGGAGGGCGTTGACACAGGCAAGTCTGGATCAGCTGCCTGAGCCAGGGTGGTGCTCGGTGAGCTTCCTTTTGCATGGCAGTGGTGGGGAGGTACTGAGACCCGCAGGTGAGTAAAGGTGGCTTCCTCCAAGTAGCGCCTTCCTCCGTGCTGCAGTGGTGGCTGTGTGTGGGGGGTGGTCGAGGCTTGCCGACACGCCCAGTGGCACGAGCCTGGTCAGAGCTTGGTGTTCTTCTTCCACATGGTAGAGGCTGGGAGCGGCCTGAGGCACTGAGCTGCTCTGGTCTGGCCAGCAGAGCAAGCTGGAGTGGAGCTCGACTACTTACTCAGCGTGCGTTCCTCTGTGCTGTGATGGTGGCGGCAGCGCTGGCAAGCAGGCACGGCCAGCAGGGGGAGCCGGGGTGGAGCTGGTGATTTCCACCATGCTGTACCTTCCTCCACGCTGCCGCGGAGGCGGTGGGCAAAATTCTCTCTCTGAAAGGGGACTCTTAGGAAAAAGAAATCAAATATCTTTATACATCTGTTAGCTGCAAGTTTTTTGGCAAAGAAACTCATATTTCCAATAGGATACTACTTCTAATGGAATGTCTTTATTAGTATTGTGACTATCAGTAATTGTTCATTATAAACCTATGTGAAATTGACAATTCTGGAGCATAGTAACACAGAAAAGGGCACAAAAACTAGTAACTGAGGTTAAAATGGAAAGTTGCTACATAAAATTCTTTTCTTTTGTACAAGGAATGTTACACATAGGGGTGTTAGAAAGAGGCTATTTTGCTTAGAGACAGGTGCATCTGAGCTCAGTGAATCTGATGCCTCAAGACAGGATCAGAGAGATGTGTTGATGGCTCCTGCTTGGTGTTGTGGTTATTGAGATGTTGGAAATGTCAGTAGTACTTGGTAATGCATTATTTTTGTCATATCACTCTTTTTTGTAACCTCAAGTACTCTATGAAGTTTCATGAGCAATATGGAGAAAATATACCCACCTAAAATTAAGAAAAGATGGAAAAGAAAACCAATCAATAAACCAAAGCTAAGTGACCTAAATTGTAAAAGCCATGGTCTTTTAAGTCTAGCTATAAAATTTGAAATTTCTTGGCATTAGTAGAAGTCTATAATTCACAAGGCCTGAGGAGTATAGAAAATCATGTTTGCTGTCAAACTATTGGCTTTGACAGCCAATGACATAACCTTTAATGACATAAACCTGGTTTTTAATTTTGACAAAAAATATTTTTAATGTTGTTGTTAAAGATGCGATAATACTGTAGAAGGTACCTATGATGTATTAAAACAAGGAACACTTGCATACATAATGTAATTATAAAAACATTTTAAAACATACAAAAGAGAAGATTTTTATTAAAAAAAGAAAAATATCAGAAAATAACAATAGTTGTGTATAGCTGGGATTATTGACAGATGTGAACCTATTAAATGATATTGTCCTAAACATTAGAAAACTATTGAACATTTGTGAATTTAATAAAATAAATATAGTTGTGTATTTGTTAATAATATTATTAAGCAAATTAACATATTCAAGTATTTTGTTATAATCACAAACCTATCTGCACTTTTTAAAATCACTATTAAGTATGTTTTTATGAGAATTTTATTAAATAACTTAGTGGCTCTAAATATATATGTATAAGTCTAATATGTTTTATTCAGGCTTTTACCATTTTCTCTTTTTTACTTTTATACCTTATTATGAGTTACAATTCTAAAGTTACTCTTTTTTTAACTAACATATTAAAAACATACAAATTGTGTATATTAATTGAATGGCATGTAACATTTCAATACATGTATATATACATAGTGCTTAAATGTGCTCAAATGTGGTTAGACATATCTGTGCCCTCAAATATTTATCATTTCTTTTCAGGAAAAAACTTTTGGATATTTTTCTTTTAGCTTTTGGAAATTTGCTGCATATTCCTATAATGTCTTCACTTTGCTATGCGATGGTACAGTAGAACTTCTTGCTCCTATTTAACTCACTCATGGCTCAATCTTCCCTTGCCTCATCTTCTTTGATGCCTTTTGACCATATAAAGTTACAGGCTCTAAAATACTGACCTTTGTGAATAATGCCCCTCTCCTATTTGAGCTTTGTTACCTAGAAGTTCTTTTTTCTTTCATCAAAACTTTTTGAAATGTCTAGAATTACTATATGAAGATGTATAACAAAATATAAAAAAACATGTAATTTTTCTGTTTATCCCAGAATAACATCTTGAAAATAATAGTGTAATATTGCAACCAAGATATTGGCAGATATAAAATATTTTCATCAGCAGAATATTTTTCTATGCTGACTTATTAAAGTCACAGTAGGATTTTTCTTCCCTGCACCTTGTACTTAACTCTTGGAAAATACTTAAAATTTAAAAAATTTTGTCATTTCACAGTATTATCAAAATAGAATCAAACAGTATGTAATCTTCTCAGATTGATTTTCTTACTGGTCAATGCCACTGAGATTCATATAAATTATTGAATGTAGTAGTATTTTAGTTATTTTTGTTGTTGAATAATATTCTAAGATATGAACATGTTTGTTAAATAATTATTTGTCTATTAAAGACCTCTGGTGTTTCTAGTTTTTTACTGAAAGATAATAAATCCAGATGGTATAAAAATTTGTGTATAGGTTTATTTAGGTGTGCAAGTATTTCCTTTACAATTGTTTGGCTGGGAAGTAAAATAAAATAAAGATAGCTAGAAAAAAATACAAGCGAAATTGTAATTTTAAAATTATACTTTTAAGAAAGAATAATTACTCCACTGCCTGGAATATTTCTTCAGTCTGCAGTATTCTTTATCTGATATCTAATATAACTGTCCTTACATTTAATATGGTTTTCAAGATATGAATTTTCTATACTTTAGCTTTTAACATGCTTTTTAATTTATATTTATTGTGCTTTTCTTCTAATCATCATAACGTGTGTCATATTTTTCAGTTATTTTCCATATCTCTACCTTTTATTGTATGATTTAGAAAATTTACATTTAATTTAATTTTTGGTTATTTTGCCCTTAATTAGAGTTTAAATCGGCCATTTTTAACTCTATATTTGTTATGTCAGCCTTTTTTGTTTTTCATTTAATATTTCCCTCTCTCTTAACTCTGAAATTTTTTACTATTCCATTTTCACATAGTTATAATATTTTTATTTGTAAATGTTAAATATAATCATAAAAGTCTTGTATCTTTACAGCCATTTATTCTCTTATTATAATTGTGCTAACTGTTTTTGTTGAAAATATTTAGAACCATATCACAGTGTCACAATTTTTAGTTCATTATGAAACATTAGAGCTATAGAGAAAGACAATATAATATATTAACCCATTATCTAGGCCTATGGTGTTGTTTTCCATCATATTAGTTTCTTATTGCTGCTGGAATTAAATACCATATAATTAGTGGCTCAAAACTAAACAAATTTATATTCTTAATTCTGCAAGAGGGTTAATTCAAATTCAGAAAGACTGCATTAATAATGGAAGTTCCAGGAGGAAACTGGTTTCCTCGCTTTTGGGGATAAGGGAAGTTATCTGTACTACTTGCCTATAATCAGTTTCTTGCATTACCCCAGCTTGTTGCTTCCATTGCCTCATGTCCTTTTAACAAATCTAATTCTGCCCATTTATTTTATGAGGGTTTTTATGATTATGCTGGGTATATAATGATTAGTTTAGGTGAATGAGAATATTTGAGGACAATTTTCCCATTTCATATCCCATACTTGAATATGAAAATTGGTATTACCGTCCAAAGCTCATATGAAGAAGTTTTTCACATTAGAATGTGAACATCTCTGGAGCCATTTTTCAGTCTACCACTTTGATGTTCTGTAGTTATTCCTTTTAGCATTTCCTTTGCTCATTCTTTCGATGTGGTTTTGCTGGTATAAAACCTTTTTATAGTTCCTTGATCTGAGTGTATACTTTTCCCCTCAATTTCGGAAGAACATTTTTATAGGAATCAGGAATTTGAATGAATAGTTGTGTTTCTTTCAGTATTTGAGAGTGATTTTGAAAATCTTTCTGCTGTCCATTCTTCTTGATAAAAAAGTGATCATTAAAATATATCCCACCATAGTTTTATTTTTTGCTGTGATTTTCAATATTTTTCACAGCGATTTTGATTTGTGATGGTATAAATTCTTGGAGCTATTCTCTTTGGTATTCACTAAATGTTTGAATTTTTCTCTTTGTCTTTTAATGTTAGTTCTTATTATAGTACCCTACTCCCTTCGGTTCTGTTTTGTTATTGTTTTCTTCTTGGCTAATTACTTTGTGCTGTTTAGATTGAGTAATTTTTATTGTTTGATAGTCATAGCTAGTGATTATTTCTTCTCTTTCTTAAATTATGCTTTTGGGATCATGCAGTGAATTTTAAACTTCAGTCATTATATTCTTTATTTCAAAAAATTTTATTTGGCTTTTCCTTATATCTTTTCTATCTTTG
>PVJX010040490.1:0-15167 GCA_004027295.1 Dolichotis patagonum | reverse complement strand
TGAGTGTGTAAGAAGTGAGACAGTTCAGCAAAGGGGCATGAAATAGACCCCAAGAACTTGGAGAGTTCTTGTAGACACTGGCAACTCTGCATTTGTTTCTACATCTGTTTGAATCTGTTTGATTGTCTGTCTATGTTTGTCCATTTGTCTGTTTGTCTGTTTGTGAACAGCTGTTCTTTTTATTTTGAGCTCAGCAATTTTCTTTTTCTTTTCCTTTTGCATTGATCCTATGGATCATTTAATCAAGATTTATTTGAGTTATAGAATTACAAAACATGCTTCCACTTGGGTTCCCAGTTAGTCAAAATGATGCTAAATCAGTTGTGTAAATGTAATCTACATTGTTGCTTATCATAAGTTGAGAGTCTCTCATTGTTCAAAAATAACACATTATTTTTGAAAATAACAATGTTATGATTGGAATTTTCTTAAGAAAAAATTATTATAAAAATTATTAAACAAAATTCCCTTGGGTTGAGATTATTAGACAGGACTTCAATTGATGAATAAGAAAGTGGCCACCTGGTAACATTTTACCAGCTCTTGTTCATTGATTGGAGGCCCCAGTGATCTCCATAGCCTTATGGGAGACATCCCTAACTAAAGTCATATAAATATTATTGTAATGTGTTCACACTGGTCATTATTAAAAAAATAATACAAAAGGTTTTGATTTTAAAAATGACCATAGAAAAGGTTTGATATGGTTATGACAAATGATTGTTGTTAACCTTATGGTGTATTCATATATTCATGCCTCCAGATTTACAGGTCTTTGAAAATGTAAAAACTAATTGTTTACAGTGACAAACTTTTGTTTCACATTTAGACCTCTGCCTCTAACAAACGCTTATGAGATCTACATCCCACCAAATGTCAACAAGTTAGGTAAAATATTTTATGTACTGGATAGTGACGATGAATCAAGTGTGTTACAAAATGTCATCATGGTTTTTATGCTACAACATTGTATATGGTTTGATTTCTAATTTTCTGTGTAAAATATGTAACTGTTTGTTAGTATTTGATAGGTATTCAAATGTTAAAACAACCATGGTTGTTGAAAAATAATGGTTCTATTTTATGTTGTAAGATGTTTGATATTTAAATAAGATAATAATGCCTCTAGTACATTGTACTGTATCAGTCTTTCCTTTTGGATGTTCAACAACTGAGGTTTGGAGACCAACAATTAGAGAGACAGATGGGCTAAGAGGACAGCCAATATTTTGGTCCTAGCCCTCCAAGGTCAATGAGGACCCAGGACATAAGAGAACCTCTGCTGCATCATCCTGTACTCAGTGTTTCCTTGGTCTTCTGATCAAGAAGACTATGAGACCACTGAGCAAGTGATCATCGGTGTGTGGTGTGCCTAAGGAGAGTCACCAGGAGCAAAACTCTCCCAAGCTTTCACAGAAAGCAACTTGGTCATGCAATGGTTGTGACTCATCAGAATGGCTGACACTGACAGAAGAACTAAGAGGTGATATAGCTGGTTCCAAGGTTCCTGAGGAGACTTAACTGACCTTGATAGATAACAAAAATTGATTGTGTTTAAAACAGATCTCACCTTAACTTGGTCTTGAACATCCTGCAGAAAATGTGCAACTACTAGAGGTATATAAAACAGTGCTAAAGTAATATGTTATAAAACACTCAAATCACTAATACCTTTGGCAATTGCCAGCTACATTGGTAGCTGACTACTGTCACAGATTAATGGACTGCACAGGGTTTCAGTTGTGGAATGCAGGGACTTAAAACCTATGGACTGAACTTAGAAGATCTACAGAGCTCTCCAACACAGCTTCTCCAGCTTCCACTGATCACCCATCCTGTGCAACAACAACACAAAAAAGAGGGATATGTTGGGAGCCATTGAAGCTTGAAATTGACCTAGGGCATGACCCAGATGTGACCCTACCAGAAAACAAAGAGTTCCTGGGTCAGCCACGTGAAGAAGTTGCTACAGTCCAGGAAAACCCCAAGCCCCTAGGCAATCCAAGTAATGGGTTGCTAGGCAAAGGGGCTGAAATTGACATAATCTTTCCCAGTATATAAAGGTGTTACAGTGGTTGAGTGGTTCCTTTCCTTCCATCAGGAGAGTAAGGGCTCCACCTGACCCCAGCTTTGTCTTGTCTTTATTTTTCTCATCCTGTCACTGGTACTTAACCCCAAGAACCTCAGGAGCTGCATTGGGTCCTGGCAGATATTGGACTCTATTCTACCATAGGTTTAATGATAGATGATACTATCCAATAATAAGCTAATGTGTTTTGAGCATGTTTAAGGTAGACTAAACTAAGCAATGATGTTTCATAGGTTGAATGTTATGAACGTATTTTTTACTTGCAATATTTTCAAGTTATGATGGCTTTACAACATTGGGGTTATAACCCCACAAAATGTTATGGGGAAAATCTAATGAACCTAAATGTTTAAATAGCCAAATATATCCTGCTGATTTTCAATATTTAAAAGAAACTTAACAAAAATTTGTACATTTGTAGGTAAATCTGAGATACATTACCTGTGTAATGATATAATACTGTGTTCCTTGGAATGCTAGTAATGAAAAGCATGTATTGACTAAAATAAAATATGCACACAATGCAAACTTTATACACTAAAACCAGTGAGCTGGAATGTCTACACAAAGCTATTAACAAAGATTCTTAATTATCATAATGTCTAACACTATCCTTCATAAATAGATTGCTTTCAAAATACTAAATAAAATTATAAAATTCAGTTTGTCAAACATCTATCCTGTAAAATGTTTGTATGACTTCTGAAAACTTTTCCAGGCATGAAAAAATCCATAGTTATTAGAAGATAATATATTTTTAATCTGAATATCTTCAGAAGTTAATCCCAAGGTCCTCTGTATAAATCTGTGTTACCCTTTACAATAAGGTTGGAGCAAATAAAAAATCTAGTTATGCCAGCAGAGTGATTATAACTTTTCAAGAAACAAGTCAACCAATCAACTATAAAGAAGAAATAATGTATCAAGATCTTAAAATGCCTGTCTGACAACTGGCATATGCACAAAATATATGCAAAAATATATTGATATAAAATTCTGAGAAAGTAAATCCTCATATGAACCTGTTTCTTGCCCTAAACTGATATCTCTAGTCCTTTATTCCACCACTGCTGGGGACTCTGCAGCACAGTGCCAGAGAGCAATGAAGATGTGGCAGAGGTGTCCCAAAGCACAGAGATGCATGATACGCAGAAGGGAACAAAGGACACACTATTTACTGTCCTGTCTCTCACGTGGAGGTTAACATTGACTCAAGATGGACTTCACATGACTGACAAAAGGTAAGCATGAAGTCCCTAATAGTTCCCACTAATGCCACAGACACCTGAAGTATTTGTTTCTAGAGAAGCCTGCTCTCCACACAAATGGTGAACCAGTTGAAGGAGCTGCTAGGAAACCCACATAGTTCAGTTGCCTATATGAGAAAGCCACTCCATAGTCTGTCTTCCCCCAGCTGGCTCCTTGCAGTGCAGTGCCATCTTGAGACCCGATTATGGGGAATGGGTTATGGGTGTTGGTGAAGAAGCCAGAAAGGTTGTCCTGAGTAGCTGAGCCACCAAAGCTCTTACATAGCAGCCAAGTAGCCCTGAAAACTCAGCATCTGCACCAGGAAGTCTCCCTGGAGGACTCATTATAGCTAACTATGAAGCTTCAACTCAGCAAAAGAAACCAGCAACATAGTGAAGACACAGACCACACAAAATACATGCAAACTGTTCATCCAATAAGGCATTCATATCCAAAATACATAAGTAACTCAAACGTCTCAAGACAGAAAAGGAACAAAAATATGGTATTAAAAATTGGTAAACTATCTGAATATATGTTTCCCAAAAGAACATACACAAATGATTCAAAAGTATATAAAAAATTTAATAATGCTAATCTTGAGGAAAAAATGCAAAAAAATCATAATGAAATATCTTGCCCCAGTTAAAGTTACTATTATAAAAAAGATAAAAAATAACAAATGCTGGAGAGGATGCAGAGAAAGGGAAAGTAATATACTCTTAATGACAATATAAATTAGTGCACAAATTATAGAAAACAGTAAGGAGATTCCTGAGAAAGCTAAAAGTAGAACTACCCTATGATCCAACAGTCTCTCTACTGGGTAAACAACCCAAGGAAATAAAATTAGTATATCAAAGACATACTTGTATTCCCATGTTTATTCACTATTCTTCAGAATACACAGAATTTACTGAGGGATCCAACAATGGATGAATGAATAAAAACCTGTTATTAGAATACAATCATAAAATAGAAATATTGTCACCTGCAGCAAAATGGATGGAACTGAAGGACCCTGAGTTAAGTGAAATGAGCTGAGCACAGAAAGACAAACATGACATCAGCTTATAGAGAAGCTAAAGAATTAGATGAGAACAGTGGTCACTAGAGGTTAGAAGGCGTGGGGGAAAAGGGAAGTTGGGTAAGGGGCATCAGAAAAACCAGTTGGATGGGAAGAGTAAGTTCTTCTCTTACCACAGCAGAGTAGGGCAATAGTAAACTACAGCTTACATAGTTTGTAAAGAACTAGAAGAGAGGAGTTTGAAAGTTCCCAACAAACAGTGAAAAATGTTTATGAAGATGGAAATTGCCACTTGATCATTATATATTGTATAAACATACCAAACTACCATCCTGTATCCCATAAATATAGTTATGAAAATAAACAGAGTGAATGAGTAAGTTTAAAAATTTATTACAATAAAAGACACATTGCCATTAATCCCCTTCAACTCAGACATCCTTATACTTCCACTCTTGCCACTTTCTGAAGAGTTCTGCAAGTTCTCTTTGCTGAGTGTCCTTAGTTGTTGTTTCAAGGTTGACTTGGTGTCCTGAGTCAATTCAAAATACTTGCCTTTCGAGGTCACTTTGCCCATAGGGAAAAGCCAAAGGCTCACGTGCCACATCCTATGCAGCTCTCGATGTTCCTAGTGTGAGGATGATTAGAGGATGGAGAAAAGAGGACAAGAGTCAAAATACAGAAGACTGAAACCATATGGAGCCCTCTCTCCTGATCAGAAGTGGGGGGGGGGAGAAGTGGGAGGGAGAGGGAAAGGGGGAGGATGCAAAGTGTGCAGCGTGTTTATACACTTGGGAGGTTGAGTATCACGTGACACCTCTCCCCCTAATAGTTTATGCACATGGCTTGTGTCAGGTGCCTACTGTTCTTGAGATCAGCGAATTTTAGCCAGGCAGCTTGTCTCAGGTGTTCTTTGTTCTTGAGACTCCAGCAGTTCACTCATGTGACTTGCCCTGCAGGTGATCAGTCTCCAGCCTCAGCTGTTCCCCACATGCATGGTGCCAGGTACAGTGAATTAGAGGGACAAGGGCACACTAATGTTTTTGTAAATCTGCCTTCCCCTTGCAAGGCAATTCGCAGTGGAATTCACTGTATTTTTTTATCATGTACCATAAAGACACTTGGGAAAGAGGACTCTCAGAGCTGTTATAGAAAGTGATGAGAACAATTGTGAAATATGTGAACAATTGAGAAATATGTGTGTTTGAAGCCAGGGTAATTATGTTGAGGGTGATGGATGGCAACATGTTTTTTTCTTGTAACACTTTTATAAAAATTTTAATATTCATTATATATTTTGATTGTATTGTGTGTTTATTAGGTGTAAATTAAAATCTTTTAAAATAAATGAAATAATAAGGTATCTATTCATATACATATATGTGTGTATTTAAAGTAAATATGTAAAACAAATTTTACTAATTGATTTTTCAAAAACAGAATTTCAGACTAGAAATTCCATGGCAGTTGATTAGATACTTGTCTGCTTTACAAATTACCAACCTGACAGAGCCATTGTTAACAGTCCACTATGACCACTGAAAACTTTGAAACATTCTTTAAAAATATTTGTATTTTTATATGGTTTTTCCTCAAACTCAGTATGACCAAAATATATTGTACTGAATTCCAAAAATCTGGCTACCCTGTTTGATTCTTCTTTCAGTATTCTATGTATCATGCCCCAAACACAGAATTTTTAATAGTTTTTTATTGTGGTAAAATATACATAATATAGTAAGATTTACCATTTTAACTGTTTTTAAGTATACATTTCAGGAGCACCAAGTAGCTTCATT
The DNA here is from genome assembly GCA_004027295.1 of Dolichotis patagonum. Lineage (NCBI taxonomy): Eukaryota > Metazoa > Chordata > Mammalia > Rodentia > Caviidae > Dolichotis > Dolichotis patagonum. Next base: position 9,004 of record PVJX010040490.1, on the reverse strand, counting down.
TCATTGTGCAATCATTACCAATCAATTCAAGTATTTTTTCATGATCTAAAAATATTATTTATTTTATAAATATAAATTAATATAATTTCATATAAATTAATATAATTCTGTCCAATTAAACATTCATTCCACCCTCAAACCCTGGTAACCATGATTCTACTCTTTGTTTCTATGAATTTGACTGTTTGGGAAATGTCATACTAGTAGAAAATGCCCTCCAGAGCTTACCTGGGTAATTCTGCCACCACCATCCCCCCTCCCACCTCTTGCTCTATATTCTGTCTTGTACATATCAAGAGTGATCAAAGAGATTTCTGTTGAGCTTGTCCTGGAGAGAGCTGTCTCATCTTATAACACCAAGGAAAGTAGTTTCTCTAACAGATATTGTGTTATTCACTTTTCCAATATTTACCTTGTTCTGTGACCTACACTTGGGCTTTTAACATTATACTCATAGCAACTGACACAAGGGGTGTTAAATAAGCATGTTTTAAACTTTTGACATGGGAATTCAACACTTACATAAACATGCATTAGTTATCCTTTCAAATATTTCACAGAGCTTTCTTTTTAACCCAAGTGGGAAGCAATCTAATTTCTGACCTCCAAAATAAATCTCAAAACTTTACTAATATCATTCCTTATGGTTGGAAAGTTCTAGACCAGGAGCAGCTACAAAAAGTTTGGCCATCTGGCATGATACCACTCAAGTATGCCCATAGCTGCTTTCACTGGTGGGGCCTGCACATAACTGCACTTCGCAAGACTTTCCCATGCTGAATATTTGGCTTGTGTTGCAAATCACTGTCTTGTGTCTTAAGACATTTCTACTTGCTTACAATTTATTGTGCTTTATTGGCCTCAACAAATATGTTTTTAACAGCATAATAGTGTACCATGACTCAGAATTGTTGGCATCTTGCAGACCAATTAATTTGTGTCCTAGGACAATGATTATGAATTTGCCTAAGTCATTTCCAATGACAGATATTATTATTCAAAGGATAAGTTTCCATTCTCTTACTTGGTACCAGTCTGCCAGATCACTGATGTAAGAAATGTAGGAAACTACATCTCAGTTATGTATTATTTTCTTTTGTTGTGACTCAAATTAGAGTACACATTTTGTTTATTTTTCCTGGCCTGACATAATCCATTTCTGCTAAATATTCTCACTCAGTAAGTCAAACATTGCTGTTACAAATGGCGGATACCTTATAAAATTACATGCTCCATTCTCTCCTTCCAGCCCTGCTCAATGTGACCAAGGTAGTTAAGTGGAAAGTCCCTTTTCCAAATCATTTAGGATGCATAACCTCAATAAAACGGGGACTCAGATGGCAAAAAGCCATCATCTGAAAAACACATTCATGCAGGAAAATTTCTGCCCATCAGCAAACAGCTCCTCACGCTGCCCAGCAGAGTTAGCAGGTAGATCGCGTGTGCAGAATTTGAGCTGACTCTGCTAATGTAGAAAGACTCCCAGGTAAAGAGTCTGAAAAGTGACATAAAGTTCTTGCATTAACGATTGTCACCATACTGTATTAGATCCAAAAAAAGTAATTTCTTTTATAAATGAAAGTTTCTGCCTTTTAACCGACATCTCTTCATTTTCTGAAGCCTCCAGGTTTTTCCTTGTCTTTGAATTCATCCTTAAAACCCAAATTCTCTAGGAAGGTTTCCCTAGAGTATGTCCTCCCTCCCTCCAAGTCTTCTAGCCTTTTTGCTTCCCTTTTTAATTTTGACTTTGTTATCTATATCTATCCCGTACTACAATCTCCCTGCGGGAAGAAAGTATGCATATTTCTTTCTATGATACATCAGGTAGAGCACCAGGCCTGACACGGAGTAAAAGTGGAAAAAAAAAAGTAGTTGATGAAGTTTTCTTCTCTCCAGCCCAAATTGTTCCTGCTTCAAGGATGCATTTAGATTATCATGTATCACTGTGTGTACATCCAAGTGTGTCCTGTCTACCATACAAAGATTTTACTTGAAAAAGGATGCATTCAAGTATTAATTGCATTCATACATAGGGCCCAATAAGCTTGCTAGATTTAAATTGATCCCTTGAGAATAAATATAGAACTAAAACATCATAGGTGAGAGGTATACTGAAGAAATAGATAAGAGAGTAGCATGATGGAATGAATTAAAATTGAGGTTATAAAAAGAGCCTACAAAATTCACTTTTGGTAATTAAAAAAAAGAGAAAGAGGGAGAGAGACAGAGAGAGAGAGAGAGAGAGAGAGAGATTGAGAGAGAGAGAATTCATAGTAAGAGCCCCTGAAACAGTATGACTATAATAGGGAAGCCAGGCTGTTTTAAATATTGCCCATATTTTGCAACTTAATCGAAGGATACACAGGTAAGTATAAGAACATGTAGTCACTATATTTTAAAATGATGTATAATAAATATACAGAATAGGCAAATCTATGGACAAAATGCAGATCAATACTTGCGAGGGCCTAGCTAAAATGGGCAAGTGGGAATAATGGCGAAGGGGCAACAAGCTTTCTTTTTGGAGTGATGAAATTTTGTACAGCTGATTGCAATGAATAATGCACAACTCTATGAATGCTCTAAAGGTCACGGAACTATAATTTTGAATGAGTGAATTGTATGGTATGAGAAATACACCTCAGTGGCCTGGCTTGTGTCTGGATGTCCCACCAAAGCATTTTGCACTCATAGGTGAGGCTTTTTGGAGCTCTCTGGATCTACTGTGTAGGATACTGGAATTAAGGGTGTGTGGTATTAAATTACTGGTTGAAATTATCATAGTTCTGGGTGTGTCCAAATGGATTTACTGAAAACAGAAGCTCCATGCTCGTGTGAGTGGCACCTCCCAAAATATTTGTGGCCTAAATAGGATAAAAGGCTCCTGTTCCTAGTGCTTCTTGCCTTAATTGCCATGGACTGTTTCCCCTCTTGGGGTGTCTCTGTGATGTGCCACCCTGCTTTAGAGTCAGTCTGTTTTAGAGTCACTGAAAGCTCCACAAACTGTGAGCTGAAATAAACCTTTCATCCTTTAACTTATGAGTGTCAGGTATTGTGTCCAAGCAGCAAGAAAAGTAACTAAAATACCCAATGAAGCCATTTTAAAAATTTTAATAGCATGTGTTGATTCCAATTTCTCAACTAAACAGAGACAGCAAGCACAACCATTTACATTCTTGTTTCCCAGTCCTCTTACATCTCTAAATGTCTCTGCATGTCTGCTTATAGTCACCAACCAGTATGGGATATGCAGAAGAAACTAGGAATTTATTTGGAGCATCACTGGCTCGCAGTTGGGAAAGACAGATTTCCTAAATAATAGAATAACCTATGGGTGAATTGCATACAAGTATTTTACAGTGTGATAATATATTTTCTGACTATATGATGTTTGTCTCTAGCAAAATAAAGAAAGAAAGCAAAATTAAATTTAAAAATCACACAGAAATAGAAACAGAATAGGTAATCATTAACATTGGGGAAATATAAACATCAAAGTTTTATTGCTAGGAAAATGCCACTCGATAACAGACTGTGTTTAAAATTTTACTACTTTAAATTGGGGAAGGGATAGCGTCAAATGATAGCATCTAATCTTTTCTGTTTCTGCTTAACTAATTTTAGTCAGCAAAATTAAGCAACTTTTATTTGCTTGCCAATCGAATGAGAAGAGAACTTTAATGCAGTTGAAGCTTTAAACTTTCATCGAAAGTTATAGGTAGCTGCCAAAGGAAAATCTTATCTGTTGAAAAAGCAAGTTCAGCACTTAGTTATAGAGCTATGAAAGTCTGAAGATAAGAAGATGTGGTATCATTTAATTAGCAGCCTCCCAGTGATGGCTCAGAAAAGATTGATTCTGTTTCTTAAGAAGTTAGGACCGGCCTTGGTCTCTACCAGAAAAACACTCTAACTTGTGCTGTGCTCCCCTCTTCTCTCACCCTTCCTTTTCCTCAGATATTTTCATTCCTCCTCTTCTGTTCCCCTGTACTCTTCTCTGTTTTTCTCAGTAAAACTAATCTTTTAAAAAAGAAGAATCAATTTTTACTTATGATATTTCTAATAACATATAAACTTGTTTTTTCTCTTAAAACTAAACAGCTCTCACTCTTAATAAAAGGAAATCAATTAATTCAACTTAATATTTTAATGAAAGAAAAAATGTTCCAATATCTGATGGAGAAAATAAACACACAAAATGTTTATCAGAGGGACAAACCAAAAATATAGCTTTCAACTAAAATATAAAAGTTACCATCTCAAAGTATTATATTTGTATATAAACATATAATGAAGTGAGGAAAATTAAAGTCTTGCAAGTTGATTAAAATTTAAAATAATTGGGGCCAGAGATTTAGTTCAGCAGCACAAGCACCTGCCTGGCAAGCACAAGGTCACAAGTTCTATCCCCAGTACCAAAGCAAAAATCAATCAAAAAATTTTAAATAATGTAACAAATAATATTACAGAATCATAAAAAATTCATACTACTGCTATAAATTTTTGCTATCTCCTCAACTCCTCTTTCTTTTCCTATGACTGTTCCCCTTCTTCTACTTTAGGAGTTGTAACCTTGTTGAAGATGCTTGCTGGGAGAATAAAGCACCCAATCCTATTTATATGTTCATGTAGCAGAGAATGCCACTGAAATGGAGTTTTTAAAAAAGATTAATAAGGTTTGAAATGGGGCAATAGATATTTCAGTATTTGAGTGACAACAAAAATGGATGTGTGTATAAATCAGAGATAGATTTCTCTCCTGAGACATGATTCAATATACTGTATTGAAAAGGTATTATAGTTAGGCTCAGAAAGAGTAAATTACTGTGACAGAAAGAGAACTTTCATCTAGTAACCCATCATTGTGGATGTGAATGTAAATACACAAAACAGAACCATAATCCAGAGTACTTTGAAGTATGTGAATGTATAGGAAAAGTAAGTAAGTAATGAAATTCAATTTAACCACTATAATTTTTGTAAAACATATTGAATCCATCTACTTGTATGTACTACATGTATTAGGCTTAGTAAAATTGTTTAATTTTATTCACCAGTTTATCCCCATTTCCACACACAGGGCAATCCCACAGCTGTCCGATGGAAATAGAATAAAATTATATGTGTTTACTAGGTAATAAAAATTTTTACTCAGTTCACAGTGTGTTTCATTTATATTTATTTTTGCTGTAATGTTGTACACTTATAACTTTTCTGTACAGAAACAGTTTGCCAACTTGCTATTTCATCTGCATGATGGTAAGACATTTCTATTACAATTCTATGCCAAAGGAAAGCATGAAACTTTTGAAATAGAGGATAGGAGTGATTTTGATGGGTTGGCTGGTTGGTTGTTGTTTGTCTGGTACTGGGGATCAAACCCCTACCTAGGCTAGGTAAATGCTTTCCCAATCAGCTATATCCCCATTTCTTTTTTAAAATTTTGAGACAGGATCTTACCAAGTTGCCCAGGCTGGCTTATAATCCTCCTGCTTCAGTCTCCTGAGTAGCTAGGTTTACAGGCATGCACCTCCACACCAAGCAATTTCCATGTGTGGAAGATCTCTTTGACTGCAGTCTAGGGACTAGATATAAGGAATAAATGTGGGGAGCAGAGTTAGAGGTTACAAAAGCAGTCTAGGTGACAGATTTAAATAGTTCAGAAGGGAAAATGTCAGTCTAGACCACTGTAAATTGTACTCTGTTCCCTGAGCATGACCTTACTTAGTCACTGTCCTCCATAACTTCAACTCTACAATTCAGAGTGGGAGGACAATAAGGTTCATAGATGATTCAGTGACAAGTAATCTCACTCTAGCATTTATTATGCTACTCTTTTCCATATACCTTTGATGGAAGGCCACTAATTTTTTCAAATAGGTCTCAGCATAAGAAATTCATTTGAGTCTGGTCATTGTGGTGCACGACTATAATCACAGCACTGAGGAGGGTGAGGCATGGTAATTGTTGTGAGTTCAAGACCAGTCTGAACGACAAAGTGAGCTCAAGGCCAGCCCGAGCTGCATAGTAAGACCCTGTCTCACAAAGACACAAAAAAATTCATTTATAAAATATAGCAATATAAATGGTATATGTCTTATTTAAAGCACTCTGAAATGGAGTCACTTACCTACCTTGTATTGTTCATTCTGCACACCAAAATTTGATCCTAAAAACTAAGGAGTTCACTTGGGCCAGTAACTTATAGAACAATAACTGAAGAATGTTCATAAAGATGTTGCACCTTTTCTTCAGCTATTATGATAATAATATCAACAAGTATTATGTTTATCAGCTCACATATGTAGAACAAGGAAGAAATGAAGACAGTTTTATGCAGAATTCAACTTAGCAAAGAGTGAGTAAATGACAATTTGACCCACAACCCAGCTGAATGCCAGAAATTGTGAAAAAAACATGGAAAACTGAATAATTAAACAGAGTAGGAGAGCAGAAAATGGGAAATAGCAGATTCTATGGAAATGGCACCAAGAAAGAAGTTGGCAGGGTGAACTAACCTATGCACCAAAATTATATCTTTCTTACTAGTGATTTCTTAAGTCAATGATCTTGTGTCAGTTTTACTACCATGACTTATAGGCCATTCCTAGAAGTGGAAAACCAAGACTCCAATATACATGAATAATTGATCTTAATTATGGGTATCCTACAAAAGAATGTTTTATCACAGGATGTATGAAAGTATGTCTTTCCCTCCTTTCTCCATTGACTAGACTACTTCATATTAACTCCAGCTCAAGAGACTTATTTTGCCTAAAACCAGAAACTTTGTCTTGAACATTATGTGATGCCCTTATACCATTCACAATCCTGTCCATTACAGTAGCTAGTTTAATGGAAGCTACTTTAATGAATTTTGCACTTAAACTTGGATTTAAAACAGTTAAAAGTAAATTTTTTCCAACATCCTTTGCACTATCTCATCCTAAATCAAACATACAAAACACATAAAATTCAGGTGACTGAAGAACATAATGTCTATGTGATTCCTTAATATTTCAGCTAAATCTAGTATCTAGTTTTTAGTAAATACCATGGAAAGACAAATCTTTTTATCCTTTCTCTTCTCTTAAAGGTCTCTGCTGAAAAGTAAAAGTCAAATCTCATAAAAAGCATACAACTATTTAATTTCAGAAGAGCCCATCAATAGTTCTTCCAGCCTCAATTGCCTAGCCCCATAGTTTTCTCAAGTTTTGAAGTTAACTGCAGAGAGGAGTTGTCTTGTTGGTCATACATAATTTTCAATTTTCAATAATCTAGAATGCTATTGTCAACAAGATTATTGCAATTTGAAAATTATTAGCTCATTAACTTTGGTCAACTTTCACTTTGTTTCAATGGTCTAATGGTTGCAAAAATGTTTTTCTGAAGTCAAAGGACTTAAAAAGATAATGCTCCACTTTTGAGTCCCATTCATCACTAATTTCATTCAGGTGTTTTAAGGAGAAAAAGATGAACTTAGGCAGTACCTTGACAAATAGCTATTGTTCATTGACCTGATTATTCATATTCTTATGTGTGGAATTTTGTTATTGCTGAAGTCAATTTTTTAGTATATATCTCTAAAGTTAAAAAATAAAAATGAACATCATGATTAAGTATACAAATGTTCATTTTATACCTCATTATATAAAGCACATATAATTCATTAAGCAAGGTCAAACCATGTGCTAATTGCAGTTCTTCACTGAGCTTATGTCTAATTTGCTAATGCTGAAATGTAAATAAGTCATTGTTAAAATTAGTACCTTTCTATTATTAAGAGTACCAATAGGTCAATATTTTTTATAGTGTTAGATGAAAATGAATGTCAGCAGTTTGAGATGGGTACCTAAGTGCAATACCAATATGTTTCATGTTTACTATCAGAATATATATTGATTATCATTTATTTCCTCTTTTCAAAAATGTTCTGTTAATACAGATGATTGTCTTATAAGCAATTTTTGAGATAACATTAAAAAATGTTTAAATATTGAGGGCTTGAAGACTTATCCTTGATTGTTTTCAATGTAATCAAAGTAGGAAATTTCTTTAATAGAGTGGTTGTTGCCATTCAAAAGTCAAATTTCAGTATAAACATTGGAAGTAGCAGTAGTAGAGAAAAATAAAGTCAAGAAAGGAAACAAAGATAGAGGTCGCAAGCCTTAAGCCAGTGCGGCAATCTCCATCCAGCCCTGCAGCCTTGCCATGACACTCAGAGCCTGGTAAGCTCTGCCCAGTGTCCCCCAATCACAGCATGACTTTGGGATAAGTCCCTCCAGGCCTTTCTGAGCCCTGCCCAGGGACTCTGAATGTCCCAGAGCCACCTGCACTCTGTGTCATGAGCCAGAAGCCTGCACAGTGATCTCCATCCAGAGGTGCAGTCTCCACAGGTCACAGGGAACCTGGTAGGGCCCTGACCAGCATCCTCAATCACCAGAGGACCTTCAGGTAGGTCCCTCAGGACTTGGTTGGGCCCCACCCAGTGACTCCAAGTGACCAAGAGCCTCCTGATAAAGCCTGACTAACAACCTCCACTCACCTGGGGAAATTCCCCCTAGTATGGAGAGATATTTTAACCCAAGAAACAGTGGAAACCTTACATTCAGCTTCCTTAGGGGAATATGAAAATGACAAAACAAAAGAGTAAAATACAATGCAAACCTCCAGTCCCTCCCAAACAAGCCCAGGAGACATAGGCATAGAAGAAAATGTAAGTCATACATCTGAAACTTCTGAAATAATAGCAACTGAAGTAAAGAAACAACTCCAGGAAGCTGTAAAGGAACTAAGATCAGAGATAATCTCCCAGGTAAAACAACAGAAATTAAAAATCAAATAAACAATAACACAATTACAGCTGGAGACCTTAACACTCCATTGACACAAAGAGACAGATCACTAGACAGAAAATCAGCAAAGAAATAACAGAACTGAATCATACCTGTGAACAAATGGACTTAGTGGATATGTACAGAGTGTTCTACCCAATGACATCAGAATG
>PVJX010040489.1:0-15264 GCA_004027295.1 Dolichotis patagonum | reverse complement strand
CGAGGGTCAGTCTCTGCAGAAGCCTTTTTACTCATCTCACTGGGGATATCGGGACATGTGTTCACACAGGTAAGTTAGGAAAGAGTCTGATAGGTTGTATGTTATACACTAAAAGGAGCAGTGTGGTTTATATTAGAAGTTGACAGGAAAATACAGATTTCCTTTCATCTTACTACAATCAGTATTGAAAGCAGCCTGACGGTAGTTAGCACTTTAAGTTAATAATTAAAGTACTAATTGCCATAAGGCATGAGTCTTGAAACCAAAAACAACTTCTGTCCCTCTCATAGAGGTTGCCATAGAGCACTGTTTCGTGAGCATTCTCACTTACACCTCTGACCCCCGGAAATCCCAAAATCAGGGCTTTTCAATGAGTGTGTATTCCTCACATGAACAGATGTGACAAAGCCCATCTTCCTTGTCTTAAGTTAGCAGAGAACCCACACAGGGCGGCCCTTGTTTTAACAACTTTTAAAGCAGGCACTAGAGGCTGTCCTCCTCCCCCAGCTAGTGTGGTGTGTCTGTGAAGAGATGTGCGACAGTGAATTGGACCTGTTTGAATGGACCTAAGTTTCTGTCAGCTTCTGCCAGGCCACTCCCTCCCCCTACATGCAGTTTTTGCACCTGTGACTAATTTAGACCCAGAAATTGCACATGTAACCAATAGCCACAGTCTGAGAATCAAGATCACATAGCCATTTGAGTACAATAATTTTGTAACTTCCTCTGTTTCTATATCATCTGTAGATTTATTAACTGGCTATGTTAAGACTTTCTTACAAAGTAGCTTCATGTATTTCTTTCTGTCTATCCATGTGCTTTCAACGTGACATTGCAGCTTCTGTCAGGATTGGTTTTCTTCCTCTGTGTATGTTTGTGTAACAAAATACTGAATGATATGGCACCATTTGTGAGCCTGATTTTCAAGAGGATGTTCTTGTCCTGGCTCCTGCCTCCGCTGCCGTGAGCCCCAGCACGTGCTCACCTGCAGGCTGATGAGACTCTGTCAGGGCCAGGTGAGCAGGTTTATTTGTTCCAAACACGAGCCATCACTTGAGAATGATGTGCTATTACTGTATCCACCCCTGTCACAACTGCCCATAGATAAATAAGGACCCTAACTCTCCTGGGAAGTTGTGAGCACTAATAACTGGTTACTATTTTAAATCCATCAGTTTTCATGTTATTAAAAAATAATTAATACAATATCAAAGTGTGTTTACCCATTCAAAAATATGTATTAGACATGTGTTGTCAAAAAATCATAATACTAAACACTAAGTGTAGAGAAAAATATAAAAATACTTGCATATTAATTATACAAAAAATAAAATTCATAATTTTACCACACATAAATGCAAATATGATTTTAGGAAGAGGACATATATTTAATGAAAGGAGGTAAGCACAAGAAAGATAAAAAACAAGAACATGAAAGAAGACATTGCTTGTTGACTGAATTATTGCACATCAACTATGCTATTTCCTGTTAAGTCAATGAGAGTGGACAGTATTTCCCAAGACTAGTCTAGTGAATTGAATATTTTTAATTATATGTTTTAAAATATTTCATAAGTATTATATATCCTGAAATTTATCTATATATTCCTGTCCAGTTTTTGTTATAATTAAAATATGTTAAGGGCCTGGGGATTTAGCTCAGCAGCATAAGCACCTGCCTTGCAAGCATGCGGTTGTGAGTTCGATTCTCAGACCGATAGAAAAAGAAAGTTAAACTCTTGGTATTTGCATAATTTTATATACATTATTAGAAAATATCCAGAATATTTTGGTGTACTAAAATGTGATTGTAATACTACTACTTTTGATAAAAATAATTATTATTCAACATTAATCAATGTTGACTTTTTGATAAGTGTTTTAAAGTCATTTTCTCATATTGTTTGGAGGTGATATTTTTCCACTTAGTGACTGATAGATCTGGCCAACAGTGACCAGCCCCCCCCACCATTGTAAAAGCATGAACATAGGGACAAAAGGTCTGTTGCCATATTATAAGAACCTGACCTCAAGAACAAGGAAATGCCCCCTGTAAAAGCCCCACTGCCAACCTCCTCCAGAGGGTAAGGTGCCACTTCTGCTTCCTTTGATTAAAACCCCTTGTGTCGACCTCGCAGTGTGTGTTCTGGTTCTTGTCATGGGGTTCAGTCACTTTATCATTTGGTGCCAAAACCCAGGAGGGTGCAATAAGCCAACCCCTTCTGACCAGGGACCCTGATGGTCCTGCCTGGGTCACCTCCCACTGCCACCTGCAGTTGAAGTGCATCACGAGCCATTCACTGTCGCTGGCACTGCACACCGGTCACCGGACCGAGATTTGTGAGTTCATGCCTTTCCCCTGATTGTCTCTTCAACTTTCATCCACTTCGCGTTTGTTTGTTTGGAAGCCCGCCCTCCAGTCTTCAGTGCCCACAAGTTCCTCTTTTGGTGGCTCTCTTTAGAATTCCTCCAGGGAACCTTCCAGCTTTTCGACCCCTTCCCTCTCTCCCTCTGTTCTTTCCTCCTGTGTCTCATCCTTTTTTCCTCCCCAACCCCTTTCCTCCCCTTAGACCTTGACTAATCTCCTACCTTCCCCAAGGGGTGCCTGCTCCTTCAAAGGTGGTCTGCTCTCATCTGGGCTTTATGCCTACACTGGTCCCAAGAAGTCTCATTGATGGGCCAGGCCACCTTCCCATTATGACATCTCTGCCCGACTGGAGACATCCACTCAGGCGGCTTGTGGTCACTCCGCCTTTTCGGCGTATTAGGACCCCCCCACCTGACGGGAGATGTCCGCTCAGCTGGCTTGGGTCCCTCAGCCTTTTCAAGATCTCTCACTTGAAGGCAACTTCGTGGGACTTCTTGTCCGCAGTTTCTTTGCTCTCACACTCCACCTAGTGGCCGTTTGGGGGAACACTCCCTCTCGACCTGACCGGAACACCTCTATGTTAAGGTCGATGCTACGATGCTACGGTTCTCCCTAAACCTCTGGGATTCACTGAACTCAAACCCAAATGTCTCACCTCCCTCTGAAACAATAGATCAATTTGGCTCCCCAAAAAAGTACACTTGACCTTAATATCTTCTGGGATCTATATATTTGTCAATGCAGTGGAAAATGGTCCAAGGTGCCCTATGCCCAAGCTTTCTTTGCTCTTTACAACTGACCTCCTTCCTTCTGCGCAGTCCTTCTCAGACCCATCTGAGTTTCCACACTGCCAAAACCCTTACTTTAGTATCCCTTCTGCTCCCCTCCCACCGTACCCATAAAGCTCCCTTGTTCTCCACTGCTGCCATCTTCTGCAATCTATGTTCGTGTCCCTTTTTTTCCCCTCTGATCTATTTTCACTTCCACTCTGTCCCCTCAAAAGAAGATTAAATTTCCACTTTATTTCCCAAGCAACAGCAGACATTCAGACTAAATTCAAAAAGTCAGACCTTGGTCCTCAATCCCCCCAGAGGGATATGACTTTCCATGTCTTCAACAATAGACAAAAACAGTACAACCATAAAAGACGGTTATATTCCAGGACAACCTTTTTTAAAAAGGCTGCATTCCAAGCTAAACTCCAAAACCAACTTCTGGCCACAGAGGCTGCAGAAGCAGCGACACTCAGAGCTCAGAAAAAACAAACCCGCCCCCCCCCATCATGCTTCAAGTGCAGCAGAAAAATGACTCTGGACATGAGCCTGCCCTGACCTGTGGCCATGACTGGGAACTCGTCCTGTCTGCAACCAAGAGGGCCACTGAAAGTGCGACTGCCTTGTCCGCCAGAGAGCAGGTAAGTCATCACCTTCCCACCTTCCCTACCTCACAGGATAAGACACGTACCTCGGAGTCATCACTGGATGATGAGCTGAAGAGGAGCCCGTGACCCCCACCTAGGTATCTGTCTCAGAGCTTCAAGTCTCACTGGACATCTCAGGTGAAACCTTCTCATGTTGACATGAAAGCTACCCATAGTGTCTTCCTGAGTTTTCAGGCCAGTGTTCCCAGTCTGCATCTCCGTTGTGAAAGTTAATGGCCAAAGCACACAATCTCCCCAGACAAAACCTATTCCCTGCAGATTCCAAACCCTTTCTTTACACACAACTGTCTTATTGTCCCAATCTGCCTGTACCTCTTTTTGATAAAAATCCGCTCCAAAAACTCAGTTTCCTTATACTGTCTGTTTCCCCACGGCTCTCATACCCCAATCCCAGCCGTCACACACCACTGACTCAGCCTCTCCCCTCCCCTCCCTCATTGACCCTACAGTCTGAAACACCTCTAATCCTACTTATGCCACCCTCATTACTCTGATGCTAATTTGCTTCACACACCCCTCGGTCTTTCCTTCTGTTCCCCAATGCCCAGTAGCCCCTAAATGTCAACAGGGACTCAAACTTCTAATCCACTGCGTGTTAACTAATGGGTTTCTAAAGATCACTCTCATCTTACGACACCCCCATTCTCCCTACCCTCAAATCCAATGGCTCCTATCACCTAGTCCAAGATCCCAGAGCTATGAACAATGGGCAAATGCCAAAACCCTTACACTATACTGTCTCATATTCCTACATTTTTCACTATTCCCTTACCCCCCTGATTGCCAAGATTTCTTTGCCATCCATCTCTATCATAGAGCACACTCAGGCTCTCTCAGCCCCCATATTCCTGTAACCTGACCCTTATATCCCCTCTCAGACCCCACCTCCAAAGCATCAGGCTGCTGGCTCTGCCTCCCCCTTCAGCTTCTCTTCTAAGCTCCTCTCTTGGCTCTCAGCACTCCTGGGCCTCCTTGCAGGCCTCTGCATCATGCTTATGCCCACGCCATGTCTCAGCTCCCTATCCACAGCACAGTCACAAAAGTGACACCCCAAATTTTAACCAGATGCTCCTCTCAGACTTCTTTATCAGATGGTGCCCACAGTGATCCCCACAGTTACCCTATATCCCCAGCCTAGCCTTAGGGGGTAAAAAAAAGAGGCTGGGATAAAGGGTCAGCCTGCCCCCGGGGCCTGTTCATGCTTGGGCAGCAAGAAAAGAAACTTTCCAGAACTGTTCCAACCGCAAAAGTCAACCCCGTGCAGGAGGGTACCTGATGATGACTGTGTCACACTCTGCTGCTCACACCTGGCACACAGAGCACCCCCCCAACCCAGGAACAAATCCGCCAGGGCGTCCTGGGAGGATGGCGTACTATAAAAACTTGTTCAAAAATTAACTACCCTAAATTTTAATCTTATGCTTCTTACAGAAAGACCAACCTATCAACCTGTTCCTCTACACAAGACCCCACTGCCGCCCCGTTCAGCAGGAAGTAGCCAGACAAGACTGTGTCTGTCTGTCTGTCTGTCTGTCTCTCTCTCACACACACATACACACACACACACAGTCTGAAATGATAGATCTGGCCAACAGTGACCAGCCCCCCAACCATTGTAAAAGCCCGAACATAGGGATAAAAGGTCTGTTGCCACATTACAAGAGCCTAACCTCAAGAACAAGGAAATACCCTCTGTAATGGAGAGCCCTGCTGCCAACCTGCTCCAGAGAAAGACACGTTACACAGAAAGTACAGGAGCCACCCACAGCTCTCAGCCCATGACTGAAACAATACCTAACCCCCCCTCTTTAACTGTCAATAAAAACCCTGCTCAACCCTGCGCTGGGCACCTTGCTCTGGTCTCTGGGTAAAGTGCCACTTCTGCTTCCTTCGATTAAAACCCCTTGTGTTGACCTCGCAGTGTGTGTTCTGGTTCTTGGTGTGGGGTTCAGCTGCTCTATCAGTGACATGAAAAGTAAGGTTTAGAGAGACAAGTAACTATTTCCAGATTGCACACACACAAAATGTCAGACCTAGGATGGAAAAGCGCACACACTTAAATGCCATTACACACACAATCGAGGGTGCACACACACACACACACACACACTATCTAGTAAGGCCTATTACACAAATAACTTTTACCCTTTGATATATCAGTCTATGAATTGAGACCCTGCTATTGTGAAATCATAAAGTTAATGTTATTTTTTATTATTTATTATTTGTCTTTTCAGATGGTCTCCCTATGTAGTTGAGGCTGGCCTTGAACTCACTTTGTAACCCAAGCTGGCCTCAAACTCAGCAGTCCTGCCTCAACCTCCCAAGTGCTGGGATTATAGGCATGCACTGCCATGCCTGGCAATTTTAAATGTTCAGTGTTTGCATTAACAAGCTCAACAGGTAATATTTATCAGTTGAACTCTCCTCTGCCTATCCCCACTTTTTCTGTGTGTTTTGAAGCAGAATCTCACTATGTTGCTTAGGCTGAAATTTAAGGCTAAACATTCCTCCTGCTTCACCTCTGTAGAAGAAACAACAGGCACATGCTATATGGCTCGCCTCAATTGCCCACTTTCTATTTGGTAGGCATTTACTGTTTATTAATCAGTATGAGCTGAAATTTGTTGCACTTAACAGGTTCTCAAGACATCGTAGCTATAAGCCAAACATCAGTTCTCTTTCCCTAGTCTTAATATGCTTTGTCATAAGCAAAAATAATTAAATTTAGAAATTTAGGTTAAGTTTAGAAATGTTAGCAAACATTTCAGATGAGTCAAAAGTATTTACACGCGTTTTTGAGATCCAAATTTTTGACTCTGACACAATAAATTCAGAGATTTCCTGCAATAAGAAAGAGAAAAGGAATAAAATAAATATACTAATTCTTATGGGGATAGAATTACTTTTTCTAACATTAAGACTCCAAATGCAAATGAATAAAGCAGTATTGTCCAATGAAAAGGTTTACTATATATGTATTGTCCGATATAGTAGCCATCAGCCAGGCATGGCCAATAAGCTCTTGAGGTGTTTGCTGCTAAGGAATTGTATCTTTAATTTTATTTAGATGCAATATGTGGCTGGGGGTCAACACAGATACACAGTACCCATTCTGGAAAGTGTTGCGTTTCCATTAAGGCAAAGTTTTTCTAATTCAAATCCGTAACAAAACTAATGAGAAAAATAGTAAATCATAAATCATCTGTGTTTGAAGAGGATTAGACTAGTCAGAAAATCATAAAACAATTGGAATTTATTTATTTATGTTTATTTTTTGGTTCTGGGGATCAAGCTCACAACCTGTGCTTGCCAGGCAGGGACTTGTGCCACTAAGCTAAGGCCACAGCGGAATTATATTTTTAATGAAGAGTTATTAAATTCAACCTTGTCCATAAGTGACACTAGATGAAATGAAATGTGGAAAAAGAAATATCCTTGTCATCTCAAATTTCCTCAGGAAATAAAGTATAAAAATACAATTTGAAACAGCAGAGATAGGTTTGTTAGTAGTTTGTTTCTACAGTGGAACGTGTGACATCTTAGCTAGGAAAAAGTAGAATTCCATTTCTCAGATTAGCTTTCAGTTCAATATGAAGCAGGAGAGACAAACACTGGGAAGAAGAATACATCAGTATTTTTCATTTCTCAAGAAAAATGATTCTGTACAAGGAAAGCTGACTCTTTTGGAGATAGACTGGAGAAGCAGGACCAGTGTTCAATGACGTTTAACATTGCTAACTGAGCTGAGATTCTGCTGTGAGCAGTCTACAAGGTAGTGAAGGAAATTCATTTTATTTCCTCTTTTCTGTCAATGGCAACACACATGAATGAGACTGAAGAGTGAAATCACACAGATGATAGCCCGACAGTGATTTCACTAAGTCAGATTTGTTCATTTTATTTGAAAATGAAATTTCATAAGAAACATCTTCAAATATTGTTTTCCAATTGTTTCCTTTAGTAAGTCAGTAATGTGGACATAATCACTGAACTAGATGCATTTATACTTTTACAGGTGTTAATTGAATTTTAACAGAATTATAATTTAAAAATAAGTATGCATACTTAGGAACCAAAGCAATGTTTGCTTTTTGCAGTCTCATTGAAATCATGTAAGATTTGTTTACTTTGAGATCAACACTTCTCTGTGTTCATGATACATGCATAATAATTAACTTCTAAGATTGTGTGCATTTTACCATAGATTCCTGTTGGGGTCTGTGCCTAGACCCCCAAGTCCCCAGATGAGTGCACAGTGAAGGCTTAAAGGAATGAGACACGGCATGGCCTTTAGGGCTGCAGCAGGAGTGAGGTCCTTGGCAGAGTTTGTGACTCTGCTAGCCAGGTGACCAACTGATGCTAGGCCGCCTGTATTTTATCAGAACAAGCAAGAAGTTGAGTTGACAATGGAGGAAATCTGAGCAGGATCTTGGGAGGGCTCAAGGACGCCACAGACCAACAGATGATGCTAATTAAGGAAAACTATCCAGAAAGTCTCTAGGTGTTCTCAGCTGTGGCCCATCTTGCCCTCTGAGGTGTCTCCTCATTCTCAATTCAGTCACACCCAGGCCACACCAAGCCCTGCACGTGTATTCAGCTTAAATGCTCTCCAACAGATTCCATGTTATCAAAGTATATTTAAATGAGAGGAAAAAACTATATGCAACTTAGGCGAGATAAGTAATTTTTCTCTTAGGTTAAAAAGTGTTTGCATTTGTTACCTTTATATAAACACTGAACATCCTTTATAAGTTAATTGACAATTTTCTAAATTGCGAATTGAAGTAAAAAGAGCAAAATTAGTGTATAGTTAAGCAAGTTGCCACTGATTATAATAAACTTAATAATACAGATGTAGCCTAGGATGCTGTTTCAAAACATACATTCAAGGACCAATGTACCCAATCTTGAAATGTGATAGTATTTAGTTTTGTAGCCTTAGGATAGATATTTAGGTTTTCTATGCTCAGTTTCCTGTTGGATAAATAAACAGCATGGATAACTTTGTATGTCATAAACTTGCAGTGTAAATTAAACAAATCTGACAAGATAGACTGGAACACCCTAAGCAGTATGTTTTGTCTTAGACTTAGAATGTGGCAAC
Source organism: Dolichotis patagonum (assembly GCA_004027295.1). Taxonomy (NCBI): domain Eukaryota; kingdom Metazoa; phylum Chordata; class Mammalia; order Rodentia; family Caviidae; genus Dolichotis; species Dolichotis patagonum. The sequence goes on along the minus strand of PVJX010040489.1, from coordinate 6,348 downwards.
AGTCTTTGATGTACCAATTCCTTCCATCTGACTGTGGGGTATTACTTGGTGACATGGTTATAAGAAGTAAAATGTGGCAAAAGCGATGGAGTTCACCTTCTGAAAATAGGTCAAAAAAGACATGGAGGAGCCTGGCATGATGGTACACAGTTATAATACCAGCTTCTAAGAAGCTGAGACAAGAAGAACACATGTTCTGGCTTCAACTGAGTAACTCCATGACTTAGAATTTGTCTCACACACATGCATGCAAAAGACATTGAGGCTTCTGTCTTTTTCTCTTATATGAAAAAGCTGAAAAAGCTGCTGTGGTCATAAGGATAAACAGGAGGAAAGGTTTATACAGCAAAAGTCCAGGTTTACACTGAAAGCCGTCAGTAAGACCCCAGGCTATCTGCAGACAGCCCTGTGACTGAATCATCTTGGGGGTGAATCTTTCAGTTGCAGTCAAGCCTGTGACTCACTACAGCTCCAACACAGCTTGCCTACAGCTTCACCAGGAACCATTTGTCCAGAATATTCAAATTGCCCACAGATGCAACTGAAGTGAGGAGGCAGGTCCATGCCTGTGTATAACCCACACATGTGAGCAAGTAGGCTGCACCAAACATGTGCCCACATGTGCTCACATCCAGATGCCAAGGCGCAACCATTCTCCAACACGAACCAGCCCTACATTTTTTTCCCTTGGCACGAGTGTCAAGAAGTGAGAAGCAACTGACCTAAGGGATGAGGACAATGCCTTGGAAGAGAAGAGAGCAACCAGCCCCTGGGCCTGGGATGTCTGGTCGAACAGTCCACTTGGACCACTCCCACCCCTGCCTCCACCTCAGGAGCATCCAGACAGCTGATTGCATTTGACATCTACCAATAGGTGCAAGGACACAGCTTGGCTTAGCGGGGGGTAACCTCAGTCTGTGGTGAATGAACAGAGGGGCCCAATGGCCAGGGTGGGCACCTCAAAAACTCTTTGGCTGGGCTGGGGATATAGCTCAGTGGCATAAGTGCCTGCTTGGCAAGTGCGAGGTACTGAGTTCAAGTCCAGAAACCAAAAACAACCTTTTGGCCCTAAAGCTAGGTAGGGAAAATCATGCATAGCTTAATCCCAAAACCAAATATTTTGCAAAGAAACTATTTGTTCAAAAACAGGGATTTTTAATTTGACTCAATATTTTTATTCTAGTTTTTCTTATTGCTATTTTCCCCTTATTTCTTTGGGGGAGGGTTGCGGTTTGTATCCCCTTTTCTAGTTTCTTCTGTATCTACTTTTACTTTCTCAACTTTCTTCCTTCTTTCTCTTATTTTGAGTGTTTTGCTCTGTTTATTCCCAGCTTCTTGTTTATTCTTTCTTATGACTGTTCTCTAACACTAATTTCTGTTTATATCTCAATAGGATCCACTATATCAGTTTTCTCTTATCCTTCTCATATCCCACTAATTCTTCAAATTTAGCTTTGTTTGTTGTCCAGTTCCCCAAATTCTCTTAGCATTACTAATATAACTACTAAGCATTATGAATCCATAGATAGCTAGGTAATTTTACACTATATTTTTTTAGAGACAAGGTCTCACTAGGAATTTCAGGCTTGCCTCATACTCACTGTGTAGCCCAGCCTGGCCTTGAATTCATGGTAATCCTCCTGCCTCCATCTCCTGAGTTCTGGGATTACAGACATGTGCCACCATGCCCAGCTTACACTATTTTGAATATTGTTCTACTATTAGTAGAAATAAAGTTCTTCCACTTGGGAGATATTAACTGTAGGTAAATAGTACATCAATATCTTGGATTTTTTTGGTGTGTGTTCTACTATAATTACAGATTTCTGTGGTTAATGGAGGTACTTTATTGATCCTTAGGATTTTTTAATATTCTTTTTGTATTTGATGTTGTAATTCATGCTGATTCCATTACCACAGCCAAGGAAGTATAGCTGTTGCTGTTGCTGTGCCCACATGTGCTCACATCCAGACGCCAAGGCGCAACCATTCTCCAACACGAACCAGCCCTACATTTTTTTCCCTTGGCACGAGTGTCAAGAAGTGAGAAGAAACTGACCTAAGGGATGAGGACAATGCCTTGGAAGAGAAGAGAGCAACCAGCCCCTGGGCCTGGGATGTCAGGTTTTCCCCAACTACTAAGCATTAGTAGTTTTCTTTGGATGACAATATAAGATTACCTTGGAGTCAGTAACAGTATGGTGGCTCATTCCTGAAAAAGTGATACTGGGCCAGATACACAGCAAACTCCCATTCCAAGTAAATGGATATGGCTGAGTCCCAAAACAGAGGCGGAGGACATCACAGTAAACTACAGAGGTCACCATGCTAGAAAAAAACCTTTCCATCACTATCAACCCAGAAGTCTCAACACAGAAAGTGAACAAACAAACAAACAAACAAACAAAAAAATAGAAACATGAGAAGACAAGTCAATAAAGCATTGACAAAAGCAACAAAGGAGAGAGAACCAAAGGTAACAGTCTTGAGTTATTCAAAATGACATCTAGGGAGATAATACAATGGACCAATAAGTCCTTCGATAAGCTCATAGAAGGTACAAGTAAACAGATATTGAGTGTCACAACATCTAGAGAAGACACTAATAAAAAGCTATCAACGCTAAAAAAAATTGAAAAATTGAATGACCAGCATAGAAAGATATTAGAGTCCATAAAAAGGCTGCAAATAGAAATTCACAAGATTAAAGACTCAACAAATTCTGGGCGGCAGAGGTGATCATTGTGAGGACAGAGTGTCACAACAAGAAGACAGGGCTACTGGTGGTGACAAACTAATGAGAGACACCTTGAAGACAAGCTAACATGAAAAAATAGCTACTAGATGATGCAAAGATGACTAAGATTAACTAGAATCAGGGAAAAATCAGAGGAAGGCACAAGTGGCATAAAAAAAAAATCTCTTTATTCAAGTAATAGCAGAAAACTTTCCAAATAAGCAAAATGAATTTAACATACAAATAAGTGGAGTACATAAAACCTAAATAGCCATAATCAAAAAAGAATCTCTCCACATGGCATGGTCATAATTTCAGAAGTCCAGTAGAAGAACAGAAATTTAAAAGTGGTTAGGAAAAAGCCATGAGTCACTTACAAATGTAAACCCATTACAATTACAGTGAATTTCTCAACACAAATATTAAGTGGCAATAAAGCTTAAGGTAAAGCTTTTCATTCCCTAAGAGTAAAGGATTTCCAGCCTTGATTGGTATAGCCTGAAAAGCTATATTCAAAATTGATAGAGAAATACTACAATTTTTGGACATTTCCCTAGCCTAATCAGCGAGGTGGTCAAACATATGGTAAAGGCAGCACACCTGGTTTGGAACAGACTAATACTTGATTACAAAAATACACGGCATTTAAAGAAAACATAATTAGGTTATGTTTAACTGTATTACTTTTCATGATGAGAATATTATCAAAATACTGACTACAGTATACTATCTGATGTTGGGTTTCTTCTTAAAATAACAATCAAATAAAAAATCATGTAACCCTAATGCTTTGCATAAATTTAGAAAGTAATTACTCCATATTCAGAATCTACTGGTCTAATTGAATTAACTTTTTAAGGACCCAACTGTATTGTAACATTATTTTTGTCACACTATGGCTTATGCCATTGAAGAACAAAGCAGGAAATAAGAAGAAAGCGTGAGAAGTCTCGGGTGCCCAGCGCTGTGCTGCTCTGACACTTTGATGGATGCTTAACTCTGACAGGTTACAGTCACACAAACATGAATCGGAGGCAGTCTAACCTTGCTTGTCTCTCTGCCAGGAAGTACAAGCCTGTAGTTGCTGTGATCCAGCTCTTCATCTAGCAATTTTATCATGTTCCCAGCACAGTTGTACACATGGGCGATGTGATGTTGTATAATGGAAAAACAGCCATAATTGCTTGCCTCGTGGAGCCTATTGTCTGGGAGGATAGGTTAATAACAACTCTATCCTTGAATGATACACAAGATTTTTTTTTTTTTTTTTTTTTTGGTACTGGGGATGATTGAAATTATGACCTCGTGCTTGCCAGGTAGGTGCTTGTGCCACTGAGCTAACTCCCTAGACTACAAGATTTTTTTTAATCATCAAGTCATGATCATTATTATAATAGCATAATATGCTTACTGCCGACTTCCTGTTTTGTAAGTATACATATTACACTGCACAGCACAGAACTATCATGACTATATTTGGTATTATGTTTCAATCTAAATTTAAAATATTATTTCTTGTCAAGTGCTAGGAGGGACTTCTTGTCCAAAGTTCATGTTGCACTTTTTAATTTGAAAAATTCCGTTAACAGAAAAAAAAGCCTTGTGTTCCAAAACTGAAGATGAATGTTGACTGATCTGAATGGAGGTCATATGAATAAATCTTTGCATGCTAGAGAAAAGACTGATCCATATTATTCAGAGAATTAACCCTGAAGGAAAGGAGGAGAAGCATGATATATCAAAGATCCTTCATTCTTAAAGAGCAGTGTGAAACTTCTGATAGGTCTCACTAAAGGCAAAAAGTGCTGGGAAAAAAATCTTCGTTCACAGTTTTTCTGAATCATGGAATCATGGGAGGAATGTATGATTACATAGAATAATTGGAAAGTGTAGAGATTAATTTGAGGCATTTAAAAGTACTCATTGGTAAATTGTAAATTATTTAAAATATCCACTTGCTTGTATCTTTAACATTTCTTCCAAATATGCATTTGTACTATTGGTAAATTATTTAAAATATCCACTTGCTTGTATCTTTAACATTTCTTCCAAATATGCATTTGTACTATTACTTAATATGCATTACTTAATAAGCACGTTTTAGAGGTTAACATAGAATAAAGGATAGTTTGGAAATGAAGGCCTGGAGGAGTGTAGGTTACTAAAATAGAGGATGGGCAAGCAAAGGCCATTGAGAGAGACTTTAAAAAGTGTTATGTGATGCTGGTCCACTACATTCAAGTATCTATTCCTTTTGAATTTTTTTTTGTCCAATAAAAGCCTAATATTTCAGGAAAAATACGTACCTACTACTAAACTTATAAAAAGGAGACATCTATAAAAATCAAGTAGGACAACTTGTGGAATTTCTTTACTCTAAGAGATATGCTTGTGAAAAATAATACTCTTACAGAATTAAAGTCATAATATGTTACGTCTCTGATATCTCAACAATGATGTCACTGAATATTTACATTTCAAATAGCAAATTCTTATAGATTGAAAGATGTCTTGTCAAAGGGAAATTCAATCAATACTTTTGTTAATGTGAAACTATCTCTTGCCAAGTGGGAAGAGTGCCCAGTCCTGAAGATAAATAAATGTAAAATGGGTTCAGAAAATGTTTCCTTGCTACACACTGCACTAGAGTAGGCTGTTTCAAATTTATACATGTTTAAAAGAAAAAAAGAACTGTTCTATAAGCAGTTCAGGGTAAATGCCATGTGACAAAGAGATCAACTATATTAAGTATAATGCTGTTCAAAGAACCTTTGTACTATTACTTTGTTCCCTGAAAACGATAAAAGGTGAAATTAAGAAATGCTTACTAATACTTAGCATTACATTATTTTTAAATATTATATAAAGTCATAAAGCATAGATATAGTGTAGGACATGATTGTTAATTATTCTCTTTTAAAAACAAATATATAGAGAAATAGGCTTTACAAATGGCAGTTATTACATCTCTAACAAAGCAGGATGTAAGAAGAAAGCGTGAGAAGTCTCGGGTGCCCAGCGCTGTGCTGTTCCAACAGAGGTTAGCTCTGACAGGTTACATTGAGACAAACATGAAATGGAGGCAGTCTAACCTTGCTTGTCTCTCTGCCAGGAAATACAAGCCTGTAGTTGCTGTGATCCAGCTCTTCAGCATAAAATCGGCCAAATATTTACAACAAGAGATTGATTTTGCAGAGCAAGATTTTATTCTGATTTTAGGGTCAGTGGAAATTAGTGTCCTTTTCACAACAGAGACTTCTTTTAAATTCTATTCAAGTTAAATGTAGATACAAATAATGCTATGACCTACCTAAAAATATGCTTTTAAAGGAATTAGATAAGCATATTCTTATATAAATATATATTCATATATATGAGAGAATGAGAATATAAGGCATTTACAGTAGCTTTGTGTTTTTTTTAATATTGATCTAACGCTTATCTATAAGGTCAGCTATTTTGGTTAAGACATTAATAATAATATGACTTTTATCTCTACCAAAAAATGTAAACTATACATTTTTCTATGGCATCATTTTTAGAGCAAACGGTACAGCAAAGATGACGGCTTCTTTGACTTTATTATACGTGATGCTATGAACAGCTGTTTT
>PVJX010040488.1:0-15167 GCA_004027295.1 Dolichotis patagonum | reverse complement strand
GTGAAGAAATATAAACTCAGAGTGCTGAGCTGACTTTGACAGAATTTATTGGCTTTTCACTTGTTATTTGAGGATGTGAGGAGAACTCTCTTTTCCCAAAGTATCTCCACCTGTAACTAGAAATAGCAATATTTAAGAAGTATTACCTTATTTTTTAATAAAAATGGAAATGTTCTCAGGCCAGGATAACCAATGGACAGAACACTGATACATTTTGATCAAGAAATCTTAAAATGGCCTAGTAGCAGGTCATTGCTTAAGGGAGTCCTAGATTACATGCTGACTGCACAGATGGGCTTTGGAAGCAGTGAGAGGACACAGGGTCACGATGTGGGAGTGAGAGGAAGACTCAGACTTTGCTATGAGAAGTAGGAGAGTTCAAAGGATGGACTAGCTCGCCTCACCATTTTGCTCATGGACTACTTACTCCTATTACCATTTAAAACCATAGTTGGTCCTATTTCCTTTCTTAAACAAATTCTGTGTCCTCTTATCTTTTCTTTTGTTCCTATCTCCTTCCTCTATTTCTCAAATCTCCAAGTTGTTTTCATTTTTCTTTTCATAATTCCTCTCTGCCAATAAGACTAGTTATCTGTGACCTAGATTGTCCTACTGAGGCTTTCTTCTCTTCTGCTCCCATCCATGGTGTTCCCAGGGCCCCATACAGTGCTTCAGTTGGGGTAGAGGTCACAAAGGCAAGACAGGATGCCGGCACATTTGGTGGAAACCATCAGCATCACATCAATAAAACAAAAGATGTTCCAAGCAACACTGGATGAGTCTGTTGTTGGGTTCTGTGAAGACCAATGCGATGGAGAAGCCTCTGCATGAGTTTCCATGGGAGGATTTTACACAAGGATTCTCACACAACCTAATTTCCTATTTTTTCCTTGCATGCAACGTATTTGCTCTGAAACCCATTTTTAAAAGAAACGTGGGCATGAAATAACCCAAAGTAAATGCTGACTAGATGACAGATGTTAAAGAAAAAAATCTTGCACTTGTTCTTTGTCATAATTTGTTGTTCAGCAAGTCACTCTTCAAAAATGTTCCATTTCTATAGAGTACAAAGCTTTGTTTTTAATAGAATTCTTTGTAATAGAATTCTATCACTCAAAACAGCTTTAAGCACACTATGAATCATATTCATATTAAGGTAGCCATAAGGAATTTAATTACCATTCCTCTATGCCATACATAAGTAAACAAAGGCACACTCAACCAAATTTCTGGTCCTTCAGGCCAGAATTTTATTTCTTTATTTCATGTATGTATGTATGTATGTATGTATGTATTGGTACTGGGGATTGAACCCAGGTAATGCTGACTTATACCTCAACACTTTAAAAATGTATTTATTTTAGGAAACCATGGCTTCAAACTTATGATGCTTGTATCGCAAACTTGCTGAGTAGTTGGGATTACAAACCCGTGGCTCCATGCCTGGCCCACCTCTGAAGCTTTAAAGAGAGAATCAGAGACAAGTTGGTAATAGGAGGGAAAAGGGTGTGGTTGTCTTCTTTGAGGACAACCTCAAAGGTTTAATTACGATAAGTATCTTTCTTATCTTTTAGCAAGATACATTGGTTTTATTTTCTACAAAAGTAATCTAAACACTTGAGTCTCTCCTTTGTACTATTGCTTTAGTCCTTGAGTTCCACAGGTTTACTGCCCAGTGTATAAAGTCTCACTTTCTTTATTTTTGTCTTGGATTTGACTTTTCCTTTGAAAGGTCTGTGCTGGGCTCTAGACAGTAAATAGCTCTGATCACTATTGACTCTATACCTACCCTGCGCGATGCTTTTATACTGAGGAAAGTGGTGGGAACTACTTATGGGGTGAGCGGTACTGAATGATTCAGTGCATGTGAAGTGCTTAGGTATGTGCTGAGCACAGAGCAAGCCCCAAATAAGCGATTGTTACTAGCGTCACTGTGTTGACTTTGGCTGCTGCCTCTGTTTCCATCTTTTGCCCCTGACTCTGTGTAGCGCCTTTCATCTCCTCATTCTCGCTGCTTACCTCTGTGCCGCCTTAGGCTCCATGTCACCTTTCTTCACTTGTCACGCCTTGAGTTTAACATTACGCTCTAGATATAGTTCTGAAGTTCTTTTTAAAATTAGTTTTTAAAAATAGGATAACATTGTTTCATTTCTAGTCTTTTCTCTGTTGATTTACAGAATGTTGTTGGTTTTTCCGGCCAAAGTGGAACAGTGAGCTGAAATTCTTTCAGAAATAACTTAGAACTTTTCAATCATTTTCAATCATTTTCAAGAGCCAGAGGTAACAAAGCACTTATTTTTTGTACAGTTAATTTCTTTTTGTATACCTTACCGAGATGATCTATTATTTCTTTTTCCCATTCCTTCAATTTTGAGACATTTTCTTGCCATTTATCCTACATTAGTTTGTCATTTCACTACTGAGAAGAGCTAGTGCCAGCTACAAACACAGAAATCTGTTGTTTATACCTAATTCTGTATTATTTGTAATACTTAAAGAAGTCTGGGCCCATGGGAATTTCATGGTTTGCATAGCCCCATCCTGAAATGCACCCACTTTTTCCTTCTCATTGTGTAAGTTAGCTTCTCTTTCATGAAAAAAAATGTGCAAATCCCAGAGGGGCTCATTTAACAACAAAATAGTAAAAAAAAAATGGAAGCTTGTCAAGGACTTTTTATAAAGTCTTTGTGAATTCTATCCCTTGGTTTCTCCCTGTCCATATGTTATTTACTCTCTTGAGGAGCATTAACACATTAGTCAGACAGGATTCTCTTTCTGAAACCAGCGCTTTCCCCTGAAAGGTCATGTTTGACTGTGCCTCTGGATTAATTATTAGGCTATGAATCAATACTTCAGAGATGTCGAGATTTTGCTTTTTAAGAAACGTGTCCAATTCTTTCATTCTTTTCAATGGTTTTATACTCTTTTGGTATGTTTGATATTATTGTATTTGAAACTATGCTCAACTATAGCAGAGAAAGATATTTTGATAGCTACTGTTAATGTCTGGTTATCTTATTGTAAAGTGCTGTGTTGCTTATGTTGTTCTGTTCTGATCTGCTTTGTTCTGCCCTCTTTTGTTTTATTATCTTTAAAATAAAAAAAAACAGATTCAAATAAGATCAGTCATAATAAGACAGTGTAAGTTATACAGGGCTTCAAAAAAAAAAGAAAGAAAGGGGTCCATAGAATCATTAAATGTCATGGTGGAAAGAGACAACCTAATTTTCTTCATTTTACAATATAGAAACCAAGGCCTAGAAACTTGTTTTTTCATCGATTAGTCTTTTAAGTACTTTACTAAAATTCTTATATTGGATTCTTTTAAGTACTTTACTAAAATTCTTATATTGAAGGAATGTTTGGGAATATGTTTACTTTGATGTTTCAAATGGAACGTATTTTTCTTCCCATGGATTATATGATAGATACAATTTATCGAAGGAAAATGTTAAGAACTTTAATTTTTAAAAATTGGCTTGACATATTTAACTATTTTGTCATGTGATCTATTTCATAATTTGCTTTCTGTTATTGCCATTAAAATTTGATCCCCCAAATCATACCTAATTTCTTTCTGTGAAAATCACATTGCCAAATATACATTGAGTTACGCCTGCTGCAGACACTCTTCTACGAACTTTCTGTTGATCCCCACTCCAAGTTCTAAATCCAGGCACTGCGAACCTGCATTGCTTCAAGACAGCTTTGGGCTGGGGAAAATGGTAGCTCTATCAAGGTGACACTTGGGGTGCAGGTAGTGTGATTTTTTTCATGATCTGGGTGACACATGCATGAATGTGTTAACTTTGTCAAGATTCACTGAGTTGTTGCACATTTAAGATTTGCGCAGGTTTCTGTAGATATCTCATTAATGAAGATTTAAAGAGAAAAAACTTATTTAAGGCTTTATTTAAGACAACTTGATTAGTGGATACTTTTAGTATCTTCTTTTGACAGATGAGAAAACTGAGGTATAAGAAAACTATCTTGCTGTAGATCACAGAGCTAGTATGTAGCCTAGACTGCAATTTGAAATGTCAGCCGTCTGAGTTCTGTTCTTAATATATTATATTAAGTGCTATATCTCAGAATTGACTTTTCTCAGCATCAAGCTTACTTGCTTTCTAAGCTTAAGATGACCTTTTACTCAGTTCTGACTGCATCTGTTCCTGTATTTGCCCTCTATATATCACCACCCCTTAATTCAGCAGGCATGTGTACACATATACACTTAGAGGATAAAAAAGGGAAAATGCTTTAATGACATAAATTCCTTATTGCTATCCATTTTTTGTGTCTCTCAGTGTCTCTTAAAGACAACTGAAGTATATAAACTCCCTGCAACTCTAAGAATATTCTCATTTTTTAAAAAGTTACTTTTTTGTTAGTACTTGTTTGCCATATACAATGATCATATCCATCATGTAGATGTTGTATCTGTATGTAATATACTGTATCTTAATTCTTTTTTTTTCCATTTCCTTCCCCTCCCTTCAACCCCTTTCCCCCCCTCCATTTACCAAAGCTCTGTTTCCATTTTTTTGTTCAGTTCTCTCTCTCCCTCTCTCTGTCTCAAAAAAAGCACAAATCACAATGTAATCTTTTGTTTGAACATAAACATTTTAAGGATTCAGAAAACCATAGAAGGAAGGAAAGCATTTTAGGCCCTCTGGGTTCCAAGAGACTCTACTCTTGATTGTTGGGTAATGTCTGAACAAGTCAGAATAGTTTCTTAAGTAAGGCTTCGATTTTCAGAGACTCATAGGGGTTGCTAAGAGTAGCAGAGGCTCAGAGAAGGAACAAATGGACAGGAGAAACAAGTACCACTTTTTGTAAATCGTCAATTCTATACCGGATATTGCATTAGAGCAATTTGAGTTCATTACAACATTTCACTGTCATTGTTACCATTTGGTGTAGATATTAATAATGCCCATTTTTCAGACAAAGGAAATGAGGTCCAAACATCAACTTCACATATCCTAAGAAGGTCTTCTAGGTTGCAAGACTCGTATTTCCATCCGTTAAATTGCACAATCTTTAAAAAATGTCTCTCCCTGTTTCAGAGTAATAATATCAAAAGAAAATGACATGAGTAAATATACTTTTTCTTTTAAAAAGCTTTTACTGAAAGCCCTTATTCTTTACAAAGAACACAAAGGTGCTTTGTAATGGAAAGGAAAGGTGTTTTGAGCAACAGTACTGATCAGGTAATTCCATTCATTACCGTGGATCATTACAGTGAATCACACTTTTCCGTAATGTTTTCCATGGAGAGCACTAAAGAAAAAATCAGTTTGAAAATACGCTGGATGTTATCACTTCTGGAATGAGAATTCAGATTCAAAATGTTCTTATTAAATGATATTAATAATCAGAGTATATTAAAATAAATGCAAAGTTCTAATAGATCTGTGATCTTGACCATGACGCTCATCCATTGGGCAGTAGTTTTTCAATACTCCAAATATAGAGGAGCATTCTAGCCTCCATGCTTTATAAGCAGTATAGATGTGAAGGTCAAAAATCATGAGTTCTGATGCTCCACTCCCTGAGTTAAAACTCTGGTTCTACATCTTAAGAACTGTTTGACCTTGGCCTATCGGTTTGTCTGATTTAGCAAATAAAAGTCTGGGAGATCCTGTCAAATTTGAATCTCCGATAATCAACATGCAGAATTATTCATCATTTATTACAAATTCAGACTTAACTGGTACCCTATATTTCATCTGACAAATATTTGTTTAGTGTCGCTGAGCTTCAGCTTCTTCATCTGTAAAGTGGGAATGATATTATGGTAGCAGTAGCTAGCCCATGGAATTGAGGTAAGGGCTAGGTGGCACTGTATGTAAACTGCAACCATGTCTGAGATAGAGTTATTGCATAAACTATAGTTATTTTAATTCATTTCTCCATCTACAGTGTTGTAAGTGTGGCTTGGGCTGCTGAGTTAAGGACAATGGAAGAGTTACTTTGTGCTTCATTTCCTATGTGCAGAACTGCAGTGGAGAACTGAGAACGCAGCACTGTTATGCATACTCACTTTGAATACCTTACTTTTTCACTAGGAAAAACATTCAATAACCCAGCATTTTACAACCCAGACGCAGCTCCTCCTGCTATTGTTCATATAAATTACCTTTCCATACGGCTATAAACTTTTCATGCCTACGGAGTCTGGAAAAAAATAAGGAAATATATTGTTTAAAAATCTATTTTATGAACTAAATCTGTCCTTCACGACATAGTAAGCAACTATTTCTCTGTATTTGCCTAGCAGGAATATGTATATTGCCAGATGCAAACGAAGCATTAAAATTTAAGAGCTGGTATATTTCTGTTTCTTGTAATACCTGAGAAAAAACCCCAAATACATAAAAAATGTAGTGTACAAAATACATAAAATACAATCTATTTGTCCATGCTTTCATGATCTCATATTGTAAATGTCTACCACTATTTTTACAATTTATGTGGAAAGTATGATTTACCTGTGTTAATTTCAAGTTGGCAGTTAGCCACTTGAATGCTTACCTTCACATATGGTAAACTGTACGGATGTGTGAAGTTTCATAAAAGGTCAATAATACAGAAAGAATGAAAGAACCAGAACAATATGAATGATTCTGAAAAATTGGAGAGATATTAACTAAACTCACTACATACTTTCACAGCAGGCAAATATCATGATTTTGCCAGTAAGCTGTGCTTTAGATTGCAATAAATTGTTCTTGTTTTTCTTTCCATTGTAGGAGACACTAACTTGGCTTTGTGAAACCAGGCATGCATGTCATCTTCCACCTCATTTTCTTTGAGTGTAAGATGGGAAATATAATACAAACTGTTCTGGTGCACAATAATCTATTTTACAGTTGCATGCAAGAAAATCATCCCAGAGAACTTGGCAATGTAGCATTCAGGTCTCTTCACATCATTTCTTGTCCTTTACTCAGATCCTTTCTTTACTGTTATTATCATGCATTCAAAGGGCAATTTATGCATGCAGGAACACAGAAGAAATACTTAGTAATACAATCCTGTAGACACGATATTAACAGTCACTACTGTGAAAAAACAGTGGTATACCTTCTGCAGATAGATGTGACACCCAGTAGGACAGGCAGCATTTGAGTGGTCCAAAATACAGAACAGTTATTCCAGAAGTATTTTTCTAAATAGGAAGTGAATGGTTCCAACTTGGTTTCTATTTTTATTTCCTTTATTAATACCTTGCCATGAGGTTACAAAGGATTCACTTCTGCAGTTGTCAAATCTATATTTGCAATCTGAACTCTTGCTATTTTCAACTGCCTCCTGCACATTTCCACTTAGATGTGATGTAGGCATCTCAAACTCAGGATATCCAAACTGAACTCCTTATCTTTCCCCCAATCCTGACTTCTGTATTCCCTGGCTCAATTGCAGGCATCCCTTGTCTAGTTCCTTGAAACTAGATGTCTCTGGCATTTGAAACCTCTCCCTCTGGTTGTGTACATGTCCAATCAATTGAATGCTGTTGATTCCACCTACAAATTATTTCTGGAATCTATCTTCGCCTCTGTATTCTCACAGCCACTAATTTAGATCAGTCCCTCTTCTGTACTTTTTAAATGGCCTCCTAATAGCCTCTTAATAAGTCCCTCTGCTTCTACTCTCTCCAATATCCAATCTATCCTTTATGTGCTAAGCAGAGTTTTCTTTTGAAAAAGCAAATCTGGATCAAATTCCTCACTTCCTTAAAACCCTTCAGGACTCCTAGGAGCCTATAGGATCAAGAATAAACCCTGCAGACTGGTTCACAGACAGCCTCTAACTTATCCTTCCAGCCTTATTGCTGAGATGTCTCATGAACTGTTTCTGTGTGTTCAAAAGCAAACTGCCAGGTAGTCCTCAAGGAAAGCATCTCGTTTCTCTAAGCTAGTGGTTGTTAACCAAGAATATCCGTTAGCATAGCTTTTTTATGACACTGGGGATTGAGCCCAGAGCCTTTGCACTGAGCTACAGCCCCAGATCTTGTTTATGGTTACACAGGGTCTCACTAAGTTGCCAAGCTTCCCAGGCTGGGATTGAACTATCTCCTGCCTCAGGCTCCCAGAGTGCTGAGTTACAGGTGTGTAGCACCACTCCTGGATAATCACAGCTTTTACAAAATAAAATCCCAGTACCCGTTCTTTTGAAACCTACAAATTCAGAATCTCTATGAATCGAGAGTAGAATATATATTTTTACCAGATTATAGACGATGGGCCTTCCCAGTCCTGCCTTAGGCATTTGTTATGCTGTTCCATCTGTCTAGGATTCCCTCTCCTCTCCGCCCCCTCACCTCAGTTCTTTACCTACTCATTTCTCAAGGTTTAGCTCAAATATCAGCTCCTCTGTGATGCCTTCCGGGACCTACCCTGGTAAATGAATTGCCCTTGGCTTTGCTGCTGTATTTTAAATAGATTGCTATTATACTTATTTCTTACCTCGGTTGCGCATTGTCTGTGGTTTTCTTCTTTGAGAAAGCAAACTCACAGCACTTAGCAAAGTGCTTCGCACTGTGCTCACCAAAAACAGAAGAGAAAACAGAAGAAACAGAAAGATGGTGTAGCTTAGGCTGGATGTGGAGGCAAAGCGAAAGTATAAAAAAAGACATTCTGTCTTGGGTTTCTCAGTAAAAATTCCGTTATAGGTTACAGTTAGATCTTTGTGGCGGACCTCACCATAGAATATACCGAATGTTAGCTAATCTTAAAAAGCCAACATGCACCCTGGGGAAAAAAGAGGAGCACGATGGGAACTTTTCTTGTTTACAATGTTGAGCTTCTGCCCCCAGAATCTTCTGGCAGTCCCTGATAACAGTTCTACGAGGGGTGCCTGGTAGTGCCTGCTCTCTTCATGTTCCCTTGCTTCCAGCAATAACAAAACCATGGAAGTTTTGCCACACAGTGCAGAGCCTCAGTTAAGAAATTTGAAGGGTGGTAGTTTCACACAACTGCCTTTCTTAGAGGTCCTGGCAATAACTTCCTTTTACTCAGTGTGAGCTGATGGCATAGTCACTTCCTATTTGGTCTCAACTGCCAGTTTTTTTCCTGTTTTTAACTGTCACCTTTGACTAGAGCTGTTTTCTTGAGAAGCCTATGAATTAAAGAACAAGTGGTCAATTGAATACCTTTTTAAAAGTTCATGCAGTGGTGAAGAAATATTGCTGGGATTGGTAGTTGAGCATCATTTCTTGGAAAGACATGAAAAGGCTCTCCTGTGACTAAAAACTGTACCAGGAGAGCAAAAAGAAGTTACCTGACCTTATTAAAAGATCTATCTCCCAAAGAAGCTCACCCAAGAAATGCCCTTCAAACTCTTCATAGAAGAAAGTCTCTTCGCATGCCCATTTGGCAAGACAAAACTGTCATTAGAGGATTACTAGTGCAGCAAGTCATGCTTCTTTTGGCACTGAAGACACTGGGGCTGACCCCATGCGGGATCTGAGGGCCTTCATCTTGGGCCTGAGGCATCTGAAGGTCAACAGTGAGATTCTGTAACTGAGAGTTCAGGCAGGTAGCAAAGCTGCAATCAAGAAAGGAGCTCTGCACATTCTATCTTTGCACTCCTACCTGTCCACATGTCTGAAATTGTCCAGGCCGCATTTGCTTCTCTCAGTCCTATAACCAACTGATGAAGGCTAAAAAGTTATGAGCTCGATTCTTTCCGTACTTAATGCAAATATTTCAAAGCAAGTAAGTATATATGTAAAGAAATGCTATAAGCAGGAAACCGCTTAAGCAGCATCTGCTTCCACCCACCTCCTCTGTTGCTCGATTCCCCCTCTGCAGCTCAGGAAGTAAAGCTAGTGAGAAAATTCAGCTGTTCAAAGTCTTAGATACTATAGTTTTCATTAAAAATAGTACTGTGGTAGAGCATTGTGCAAGCCCCAAAATGTACAAGGTGATTCCAGAGAATTCAGTAATTACACAGGTTTAATGTTCCCTGAAAAGAACTGTTTCAGTTGGTTTTTCTCGGGATGCTTGTGAGAACAATAACAAGAATACAACATCTGCAAGAACTATTATATCATGGTTTCCAATTTGATACCCACAGAGAGTAAAAAGGAGATTTGAGATATCACATATGTTTTTATTTAAAAGAAAATGATCTTTGAATGCTCTACTTCCAAATATCAGTACAGAGTCTTAGAACTTGAATCACAATATCCCTATCACTGGATGGTAAGCTTCTAGAATTACCCAGATAATTTCCCTTGGTTTAAAATAGTCTGATAATTGAAAGAAATCCAAATAATCCTATTAATTTGCTGTGTTATCTTACCCATTTTATATATTTCAACATAGTCATTAAGCTCAAAATGTGAAACTCCACAACGTGAAATTCTACCTTTAAATTTTGTAAAGTGGAAGAGCAGTCCAATTTATCTTGATGAATTAATGTATTGGAAGTCTTTTAGGTAAAACTTAGTGTATTATAACATGTTCAGTGATAAGTTTTTTAAAATTTCAATTTTTTTCTTAAAGCCATATTCTGTGAAATTTTACCTTGAAGAAGTAAAATATTCAAGTGTCCACTGTATATGGGAAGATAACAAAAGCACAGATGAATTCTTTGTTTCCCTCCTTTGGTGCAATTGATCGGTGGCTTAGCACAAAGGTAAGATAATAATACTCCTGTTTCCAGCACCAAATTAATAAACCTACTATAGTGTGGCTCTTTTTTGAAGGGGGGGCATACATATTGAAATAAAATCCTGAAAGAACAGTGATTCCCTAGTCTACCTCTTGGTTAGCAGCCCTTAATACAAAGAGTGTAGGAGCGGAGAGCATGGTTTCTCAACTACTGGCACCATTGTCCTTTTGGGCTGGATAATTCTTTGTTGTAGAGATTTTCCTGTGTACTATAGGATGGTTAGCATTCCTGTCCTCTACCCACTAGATACCAGTGGTATCTCCTTCCTCACTCATGACATCCCAAAATGTTTTTTAGCAGGCACAACTGCACCTGATTGAGAATTCTGGCTCTAGTACATTCCTTCACTGTTGCTTACATTACAGTTTGGTTATTTTCATCTATCTGCACTTTAGCTATGAACCAGTCCATTCAGTGAATATTTATAAACATGGACAAAGTTAAATATTTAATATTGAAGGTATGACAAATGACAGGAAATTGAAACCACAGAAGCTAAATTTATATTTGAGGGAGCTCAAGGACACTCACTTGGAATTCACTGACTTTACTTAATTTATATATAATCTTTATTTGTATAACTATTAAGTATTCACAGCCACTCAGGTCACATGGGTCAAGCAAGTACCAAATTCTGAGGCACTCTATTACACCCTGTGCTATTCAAAAGCTTAAAATGTGGGGTCTCTCTTCCAGGAACTGTATCTACCAAGCTGCAGTTGAGCTCCCGTTTAAAGATTCAAGATCCAAAAAGCCCTGAAATTTGAAACTCCTTTTCCCAGGAGGATACTCTAAAATTGTTGAAGTTTAGAGCATTTCAGGTTTCAGATTTTCATATTAGGGATACTCAACTGGTAACGTCCATGCGAAAAGCCCCCAATATGAAAAGTCCCACATCATTTCTGGTGTCAAGTATTTCTGATAAGGATATTCAACCTATGTCATTAGAATGTGTATGTATATGTGTAAGGGACGGGTATCAAAAGCATAATTGAATTTCTTGTCATTTTACTTAAATTAAGAATTTGATCTGGGCATGGTGGTTTATGCCTGTAATCCCAGCACCGGGGCAGCCGAGACAGGAGGGTAGCTATGAGTTCAAGGCCAGCCTGGACTACATAGTGACATCCTGTCTCAAACAATAATTGAGAAGTAATGTGGTCTAAGGGAGACAAAAATTCTTGGTGCTCATGAAATTTGAATTAACTTTAAATTTCAAATACTGACACCTTCTTAGGAGTTTATGTATATGTGCATGTGCATTCATACGTATACGTGCACACACGATGGGTAAGGCATAAATAAAGCTATAAGACAACTTACACAAAAACTCGAATGATCTCTATCAATAATAACAACAACCAATGTCTCATTTATTATCAGTAGAGGAGAACAAAGGTAAAAAAGTTTACTAAGCAATATTTTTAGGAAGTGTCCCAGTGGTTCAGCTCTGTTCACACTCACTGTTCCCCACTATTATGTAACTAACCCAGAATGAAGTTAGGGAAAGTCACTTCTCTAATAAGTTTAATTTACATATTGAAATCATACAGTGCACTCTCAATTGACTGTGAACTCAAAATAACTGGAAAGAATTTACAAGAAAAAAATCAATAGTGTAACACATAATGTCCAATTTAAAGTTTCAGCAAGAGCAATGCCTTGGAGTTTAGCCTGCCATCAATAAAACACGCAAAGAACCCATTACACATCTAGTAACCTCAATGAAGAATTCAAAGGAATTACATTCATCTATTCAACTACTATTCATTGAGGGTCTACTATGTGCCACACACTGTTCTAGACTTTGAGGCTAAAGCAATGAAGGAAACAAGAAAAACATTTGCCCTCAGAAAGCTACCAGTCTACCTGAATAATTCTCATATAAGAGAAGCTTGATCTTTGACTTCAAGGACCCAATAATCTTGATGGGCAGAAAAACTCACGAAATAGGTAAAATGATAAGAAAGAACTATAGTGTGAGTGCTGTTTCCACTGACATGCAATAGGAAACTTTGAAGGAGCAACTGGCATGCAATGAACCCACCCACTCGATGATGTAGGTCTTAAAAAACTGTGTGTGATCTAAAGATCAGTCTTCTCACCACTCCCTGGGAGCTTGTTAGCATTGCAGAGTCTTGGACTCACTCCAAGCTTGTGAGATCAAGACCTGCACTTCTAAAAGAACCCCAGGAGATTTCTACAGGCATTATAAGTGTAGGTGGCATTACAGGTTTCTGACATTAAGTGTGAGCTGGGCTGGTGAGACACAGACCCTAGGTTTGGGGATATCATAAAGCTAGCAATCATGAAAGCCTGAACTTGGGGAACCTGGAATGAGGAAAATGCAGTTGTGTCCTTTATCATCTTTAAAAACAAACAGAAGCCACATGGTAGGGAAGTTATGAGTTGATCATCAATCAGCAGAATCCAGGTTTGAATTTCTAGCTGTATGGCTTTTTTTTTTTCAGTTTTAAAGTTTGAGCTCAGGGCCTTTATACTGTGCTATGTCCGCATACTTTTTATTTTGTATTTTGAGAGACAAGGTCTTGTTCAGTTTCCTAGTCAAGGCTCCTTCTCAGCAGCCTCCTAGAACAGCTGGGATTCCAGGTGTGAACCTAGTTTACCATCTTTTAACTGTTAATATGTAGGTCAAATTATTTACCTCGCTGAACCTTTTTCTTCCACTGTAAAGCAGAAGAAATCAGTATGACTTCAAAAGGGCTTTGTCAAAGTTCAATAGTGTAACATATAAAACATTTTGCAGCTCTGTCACAAAAAATGATATACATTAGTAACAATGATATTGACAACAATCATAGTCTCTGCAAGATGTAAAAGGAAAAGCATTTATTATTTACTAGAGCCTCCCTCCCCCAATGCGTTGGGTACTGAGAACCCTGACAAATTGCCAGGTAAGAAATTTCATCTACATTTTACACTGGTACTTGGAATTTACTTTTTAAAAATGTGATTAACCCCTTGTGTGTTCTCACAGAACCCCTTGTGAGAGTTCTGTGATTGGTATTACTACTCTTGTCACTGTAGTTATTAGTGGAATACACTCAAAAGAGCTCCAAGAGTGGGACCTGAAATGGGGCAGGGAGTTGTGGAAACCACTGCTGTGTATGCTGGCTTCAGTAATACATACTGCTAATCATCTAATCTCATTTTTCTCGCCTCTATTATCTTCATCAATTTTCCTGCCAATAGACGATCAGTTTTTCAATTGTCTGTCACACGTGCAGAACTTGTAGAAAGAAGCGTCAGCCTGGCAGCCACCCAACTCTGATCACCCAAGAAGTAGGGGTGGCCTCTTTTGAAGCCTTCTGAAGCTTGTTTGGGGGCAGAGAAGCAGGGGGAGAGGCTGTGGGTTGGCTGAGTGGTATAGTCCAGGCTGGGGGGATGGGAAGGAGAAAGGTGTGTGTGGAGGGGGGCGTCAACCAACTTAGTAGCTCTCCGTGGCCCTATCCAGGCTCAGGTGAGGGAGCCAAGAAAAACTTCTAACACTTCCCAAGTTTCAAGTGAAGGTGCCTCAGAGGCTGCAAGCGCCTAGCCTTGCACTCCCACCTGCAACGTGGCCAGGTCTGAGAACTCACACCCCCAGGGTCTTCCAAACTCTTCCACTTTCTTTGCTGGCCGAGCTGTGCTCCTGGTCTCCCAGCTCCAGGGTTTTACTCTCTGCGTGCCGTCGAGTCTCCCCCTTCTTAAGCTGTAGCCTTAGCCAAACCCCGCTGCCCCGGCTCCCGGGACACCGCCCAGCTGCCGGGCGGGGGCTGGGCCAACCGCGGAACCGCCCCCAACCGCCTCCTGGGCTAGACTAGCGGGCGGGTTGCTGGGGCGCCTCCACCTCCTCTTCCTAAAGCGGCGAGGCGCAGAGGAGCGGCATCACTCTAGCCCAGGTCCCAGCCACTGCCACACACAGCGCCCCGCATTCAGGAAGAGAAGCAGCTCAGGAGGCGAGTGTCACAGAGGCGGGCGGGAGCCAGAGAGGTACAATGAGTCCCGGAGAGCAGCGCAGAGAACTGCTTACCTTTCAGCCTGGGGCCACGCACCATCAGTCCAATAACCCTACTTTTGTGTGTCTTCCCAGGCCCGGATCCTAAAGCCTGGGAGGGCCGCCGCGCTACCCTGTAGGTGGAGCCAGCTGTGCCCAAGGCGCCACCGCCACCGAAGCAGTGCAGCGGGAGCCCCGGTCGCCTTCATGGCCCACTCATCGGTGGCTGTCCAAGTGCCCGGGATGCAGGTGAGCAAGCCCAGGCCTCCCTGGCCGCCCACGTGACTACTCCGGAACCCCTCGCGCGCCCTGCTTGGGGCACCAGCTACAAGGGGCGGTCCCGGAGCTCCCCTGAAGGTTGAGCTTGTCACTCTGGCCAGGTGACCCGCGAGTAGGGCTCTGAGTTTCCTGGAGTCTAGGAGACTACTGTAGTTGGTGTTCCGCGCCTGTAGGCAAGGAGGGATTGGGGAGCGCGACTAGATGGGGC
>PVJX010040487.1:0-15169 GCA_004027295.1 Dolichotis patagonum | reverse complement strand
GCCACCAGAAGCTGGAAGTCGTTCACATCTGAGGGCTGTTGGTGGCCTCCATACGGCAGAGGCAGAGTCGGAAGTGTCTGGGGGGCAGGTGCAGCGCAGGGGACGCCTCCCGTGGCCTGCAGAGCCCAGACCTTGGCCTGGCCAGCCTGATTTCCGGGTCTGGGAGGGAAGTGCTGGCAAGACCCAGGAGACAATGGTGAGGGCAGAGTTCAGCATGGTGTCCCTGAGCAATGAACCCGCTAAGAGGATCAACGGGTCCCAAAGAAGATCTCCCGTCCCTGTCGGTTTGGCTCCATGGGAGATACTGGGAGAAGCGGACGGACTAGGAACTCTGGGTAGGAGCCCTTGTCACTTTCAAAGGCCACATCCAGAATTTTCTGCCCAAACTAAGTTAATTATACCAGAAAAAATTAAGTGTTACGGTTTCATCACAGAAACAAAAATCCTTGCGTTTTTGTGATGTTTTCTTTGCAGGGCAAAGACATCCTGAAATAAGACCAGCCTGGGCCACAAAGTGAGCTCGAGACTCCCTGCAGTGCACAGGGAAACTCTGTCTCAAAAAGACCAAGAAATAAAAATTTAAAAAAGCAAAAACCAAAACACCCTGAAGTGTCAGTCTGTCTCCTGGGCTTTCGACCAAGTCTAAGTGCTCGGTCATTCCCGTAGCAGCTTCCTGGATAAGATGGGCCAAGGCTGGGCTCTTACTTCACAGCTGTGTCTCCCTTTGGTAAAGGGCAGCCCTCAGACAGACCAGGCTCTCCTCCAGCCCTCGAGGTCCTGCAGTGCCCTGGACACTGCCCTGCATTTGGGAGAATCCATCCCCAAATCGCACTCCTTGTTTTGTGAGCACGGGCCTCTCAGCCCTCTGCGTTTCCTCTTCTCGAGGTAATTGTGGCATCCAAGGGCTACCAGGTCACTGTGCTCCTCTGTGGTGAGGGAAGACACACTTGGCCGGGTGGGCTGGCGTGGAGGGTCTGCTGCCTCTGACCTTGAGTTGGGCCTAGATCTGAGGGAAGTGGGCTCCGCGTCTACGGGGTGTTGTGAGGTTTGGTAGCACAGCTCGAACTGGAAGAATCACAATTATGTAAACAAAACCCTGTATTTTCTTTATATTGCTCAAGGAAAGATCCAGGATATTTTCACGTAAACTTGTTTTCAGCTTGGCGAACGTCTTCCTTCTCGGTGTGCGCCCGCAAGTTGAGGAGTTAGCTGATGCGTGACTCTCACAAGCACAGCCGTGTTGCCTTCAGCGTCAGGCTACGGGAAGATGGGAGATGTGCTCTGATCTCAGTCGCTGAAATCGTCACACTGCCCTGCTAAAGGAAACTCAGAGCAATGAGTACAGCTCCTAGGTGTTGGTAAGATGTATCCATAGATAATAATTCAATTTAAAATCTAATCACTAGGTAACAACAAATCTGCTGATAGTTAACACTTGTGTTCAGGAACACCTGTTTGCCAGCATTGTGATTTGCAAACAGAAGCATTCGGTGAAATTTTGCTTCCATTCACAAGCTCCACATGGAGTGAAGAACAGCACTGTGGACCCCTTCCCTGCAGGAACACGAATGCAGGCATCTCTGCCTCCCCCAGAACTGTGGAACAAATTAAGTTTGCGAACCAAGGCACCTCTATATTCATGCTTGTAAATGTTTGTAGTTTGGGGGTATATATATTTAAATGTAATTACCCACAAATTGTTCTGAAACTAATGAGGATATTTTCAGATTAACTGGAGGAAAAGCTCAAAAAAAATTTACAGTAGTCATTGTAAAAAAATACTCAATTGTTTAAGACCAACAAACATAATTCTTCCACTTTGGGGAGGGAAAAGCTGGAAGATGTGAACTTTCATGACTGCTGGGAGGTGGGATGAGGTGGAAATATTGAATCTTTCATTTTTAATTATTTTGGATGAAACAGATTACAAAAGAAAAGCAACGCCTGGGAAAACGAAGCCATAGCTGCTTTGTCAGCTGCGATCGACAGCTCAGCGCTGGCCTTCGCAGACTCGAATTTTCGTGCTTCCATCTGGGTGGTTGCTGGGGCCTCCTGGGTGGCACAGGGGATCGGAGAGGAACCCCAGCCCTGTCTGGGAACCCAGGCATCGTGGGCGCTGTGGCTCCATGGTCGTCCTTCTGCTTTGCCCCACAGCTTAGGGACAGACTGCTGTGGAGCATGGCCAGAGAAAAGTTGTTGACGATTTTGACCCTCACCAATTCACCGTGGGCTGTGAGGAACAAGCAGTCATTTCTAATGAGTTCCCTCCACTTGGGGGCAGGAGGAAGGCGTGTCCCGCCATCTGTGTCCTATTTGCTTGAGCAGGGTAATGATGAGGTTGAAAAGCCACTTGAATGTTAACTCCGACCCCCTTTTCCTCCGATTTCCCTCCTTTTGCTTGTGCATAACTCTTTCTAAACTTTCCTGAGCGCTGACCTGTCGCATCCATAATTTCAATGCTTGACGTAAATTTAATTGGGAAATCTCAAGCTATATTACCTGAGGTGTTTTTGGTTAGGGAAGCTGGGGGCACAGAAAGACTTTTTGCCTGATCCTCCCCCTGTGCCCCGGCTAATTACCACAGAGGGGTGCAGCAGACCCCCAGGAAGCGCAGGAGGGTAGCTGCATGGATGCTTCCCCTGTGCTTTCAGACCCCTCTCTGATGGCGCCTCAGTTTAAGGAGCATTGTCTGCACTTTGGGTTGTAGACTGGGCCCTTGGCTGAGCTTGCCAGGCAGCAGACTAGGAAACTGCAGCGGCTCCCCGGAGAAAGCTCTGCTGGGGCTGCACCGTGACATGGCTGGAAGCTGAGGGTAGGTCCCAAGGAAGTCTTGGCCAGACACTGGCTTTATTTTTGATCCAAGAAAGAGTTAAAGTTCATCATGGGGGAAAATATTTTTCACACAAAAAAGTGTGGAATCATCCAGACCAGAATAATGACTTTAATTTCCTTCAAAACAGTCATAGTTACATTAACGCTCCAATCAGAGAGAACACGGGGTCCTCCTGCCAGGCCTGGCGCACTTGTGTCTCGGTGGGGACGCTCAGGAACTGAGGCTCCGGACATGGTGTCCCTCTGTCCCACGCCCTTTTGCTCTGCTGGCAGCTACTGTACCTCATGATTCAAACATGGACGTTTCTAATTAGATGAGAGCTCAGCTGCACTCTTGAACTAATTTATAACATTTGATTTGAAATGTAATAGCTTTAGTCTTCATCTGATTAAAAACAGTCATATACTGTACATGGTTACTATTTTGATGCTCCAACATGCAGTTTTTATTTTTATGTTCCCCCTTCTACACAGCTGTTCAACCAATATCATCCACATTTGTTTAAGTCCTGTGCCTGTGCATGCGTGTGGAGAGGTTCTGGCGGGTGGCAGGACTCGCGGTCCAGGATGCTGCTGCTTTCAGAGGCGTGAGGGGTGCTGCTGGCTGGCGTGAGTGACCCCTCTCCAGGGAAACCAACTTTCAGAGAACTTGGTTAACTTTCTTTGGGACAAAAGGTAACGCAGGACATTCTGGTGACAACTGATGCATGTAATTCAGACAGGCAGCGCCCCTGAGGTGACTTCTGCCATAGGACGGGTTCTTAAAGTGGCTCGCTGTAGGCCCACGGCTGGGCAGTTTCTAGCTGCGCTTTTGCGTGTGCAGAATGGAAACCCACATCGCTCCCGTGCAGTTTTCTCTGGAGAACTTCTAGCATACAGCGAGGGCTTCGCAGAGGTGGGAGCTGTCCGACGCGAGGACCTACGGGCCGGAGGCCTGCGGGGGTGAGAGGCAGGCGGGCGGGGGGACGGAGGGGGCTGGGCGCCCACGCAGCCCCGATCCGTGCTGCAGCCTCCGCTGCTGGCCGTGGAGCTCGCCTGATCCCAGGGCAGTGGAGCCGCGCAACGTTTCAGTCGCGCACAGGGGCGCTGGCCTTGATGTGGGGCGAGGGCCTGGCCTGCGTGGAGGAGCACAGAAGCGGCCATCCCAGGGGAGACGCTGAGGAGCCCGCGGCTGCGCCAGGGAGACCCGGTGGGGGCTGGCGGCAGAGGAACGCCTGGCAGGGGCGCTCCGAGCCGTGACAGACGGACTCGGGGGACAGCGCACGAGTCAGCCTCACCACGGCCCCCCGACTGTGGGGTCAGTAACTTAGAGCTCAGGAGAGACACGGCAGTCCAGGCGCCTCGAGGACGACAGGCGTTCTCAGTAGTTCGGGCTTTGGCTTTTTATTTATTTATTTTTGGGTACCCGGGATCGAACCCACAACCTGGCACTTGCCAGGGGGGGCGCTTGTGCCGCGGAGCTAACCCCAGCATCTAGATTTAATTTTCTATGAAAACCACGTTTGACGCTTTAAGCCTTATCTCACTTTTATTTCTACTATGTCTAATTGTTTTCTTTCCTCCTCCTTTTTTCTTCCCTTTCTTTCCAGCTTTTTGTCTTTTAAAATCAAAATGTGTCTAAAAGTTAAATATTCTATAGGATTTATTCCAAAGATTCTTAACTATCTCCCTGTGCACTTCCCTCCCTACACGTGAATTTCCTCTCACAGAGCCGAGTGTGTCCAACTCGAATTCTGTCATTTAACTACAGATATCTAAATGTCACACTTACGTTGGTTTTTCATACTCATTGGTTGTTCAGTTTTAGGCATTATCTATGGACTTCTCAGTGCGGAAGATGGAAACTTAACTTCCTCTCACCCCACCCTTCTTCCCAACACACACACACACACACACACACACACGCACGCTCACACACCCTTTTCCTCCCTTATTCTGTAAACACTCTGTATACACTGAATTCTTAGGGCAGGGCATTGCACTTCTCACCTCCCTACTCTTACTGTAGTTATATCAAAATTTAATATTCAGTGGCTCTATTACTATGATTATATAAATATTCACAGTCAGTCATTTAGAATGTTATTATTTTACCTTTCCTGCAAAACTTCTTGCTGGAATTGACGATCTTTTTGCTACCTGTTTAGTTGGCATTTTGTACACACTGGTGCACTGCAAAGCAACGTCTCCATCAACGTGGACAGCACGTGTGATGGTACATGCCACATGGTCTAGACATGTAGTAGGTTACACTGTCTCAAGGTTTGCATGAGAATACTTCTGCCCTTTTTACACAGTGACAGAATCTCGAAATGACATGTTTCTTAGAATGCACCCCGATGTGAAACCACGCACAACTCTACTTCTCGTTGGCCTCACCCCAAATTCTCATGTCAGTAACTGCATCTCTCCACGCATCTAGACAGAGCAGTGCATGCACTGGGTGTTCCATCAATTTCATCTTCTTTAAGAGATATTTCTAGAACTCTGGCCAACTGTACCCTGCACACAGGGGCAACTGTCATCATCTCCCTTTGTCATCTGGAGTATTCCCATCCTCTCCCACCAGGTCAGAGTCCCTTGTCCCCAGAGCCTAAGTAATTCTGTCTGTCTCTCTGTTTCCATTGCTCTCATTTTCTGTCTCTGTTTTTCTCTCTCTCTGTCTCTGTCTCTGTCTCTCTGTCCCTTTCCTGGCTTAGTTTATGTCCTTGTTATGGTGGAATACATCTCTAGTTGTTTTCTACAATAAAATATAAACTACAGTTTTGAGACTTCGCATTTCTTAAGATTTCATTACTCTGCCTTCACACTTGTTAGGTATGGAATTCTGGACTAGAGATAATTTTGCTTTGGAGACCTTGTGTCATTGAGTTCTTATGTCCATGTGGTTAGTAAGACTTCTGAAGCATCTTTGATTTCTTTCTTTCCTTTTTTTTCTTTTCTGTCTGATACAGGGTCTTGCCATGCAGTTCAGGCTGGCCTTGAGCTCACTTTGTAATCCAGGCTGGTCTCAAACTTGCAACGATCCTCCTGCCTCAGCCTCCCAAGTGCTGAGATTATAGGCGTGCACCACCACGCCTGGCTGATTTCTGATCTGTTGTATATGACTGGTTGTTTTTCTCTAGAAGCTCATGAGATTGCCCCTTCGTTCCCAGTGTTCTGAAATTTCTGTGATGTGAGACTCTGTGATATACCTCTGTATGAGTCTCTTTTCATCCATATGATGGGTACTTATTGGACTCTGTGACTCTTGAAACTCTTATTCTTCAGTGCTGGAAAATTCTCTTTAATTAATCCATTGATTTCTTCCATTTTCTCAGTTCTTTCTAGAAACTGTTACTTGGATTTAGAGCTCTTCTACCCTTACATTTACTTTCTATCAGTTTATATTTTTATAATATTTTCTAGCATATTCTTTATGCTTCATATCCCAGATCTTCAGTAAAATTTTCATTTCTTCTGTATTAATTTCTGAGTGCTTTTATCTACTCTCTGAATGTTTCATTTACTTTTAAAAACTACTACCTTGGCTTTGCTTCATGAATGCATCACCAAAAGGTAATTCCGGCCTCCTCTTCCTGTATAGTGTCTTGTCCTCCCTGCCCTCACACAGGTGTGTTCCTCTGCTATTTCCCTTGGGTACCAGGGTCAGTTAATCCCAGTTGGCTGGTGACTCTGGACATCAATGCACACCCTAGCGGACGCACGTCCTGGGTGGACGCCGTCTGTCTGATGGGCGATCTGGCAGGGCATCCTCACGTCTGTGTCTTCTATCCTTTGCTCTGGGCTGCTGAGGCTCTTCAGAGGAATATCTGCGAGTCCTAGTCTGCAGCCTAGATGCAGGCCCAAGTGCCAAGGCGTGGGCCGAAAGTCCTTGGCATTTAGTCCAGGGCATCTCTTTTCACCCTGCCCTGCCCTCAGCAGTGCCCAGGATGTCCAGCCGGACACCTGTGTTTGCCTCTGGCGCTCTCTCCAGGGCGGGGATGAGCACGCCGTGTGTGCAGGGGTGGCGGCTGCCGCAGAGTCTCCCCCAGGCTTCCTGCACGCCCGGCCTTCACTTCCTCCCGGGTGGGGCTTCCAACGCTGCTGCTCTTCGGGCCTTTGCGGCCGAGGTCAGCGTGCTTCTCTGCTGTTCCTCAGCCGCCTGGGTCTGTTCTGTCATGGCCTATTCGTGTGTTTGTTCCCTGCTCCCAACACAGGGCCTTTTCTTCTGCTTCTGTGTATTTGAGGGAGTTAATGCTCTAAGAATCATTTTGCCATTTTTTCTTGGTGTTTTTGGTAAGAAACATGTGGATCTTATCTTTCGCTGGCCTTGAATTACTGGTGATTTTTAAATATCTTGGGTCCTTCGGTGAGTTCATCCAGTCTAGGTCCCTGGATTCCAGCTTTACAGGAAGGCTGTCCTGTGACCTGAGCTTGAATCCCACGCCGGAGCCACTCAGCCCGCGTCTCTGGACGTCTTTCCAGGTCCCGCGGCTTGTGCCGGGCCCGCCTGGACCGCCGTGCTCCTCCGCGTCTTCCCGCCTCCATCACTGACTCTGCGAGCAGCAGCCGGGCTGGGGCTCCCACTGTTCACACATGAGCTTCCAGGAGAGGACTGAGCGAGGCGGAGGGGTGCTCCGCAGATCCCCCAGCGATTTCCCAGGGGGCACCGGGCTGCCTGTCTCTCATTCAACTTCAAAATTAATCTGTGCCATCGCTGTGAAGTTTGTAAATTATATGGAAATTAGCTATTTAAAATGTCATCCATCAGAGGCAACGATGTTTATTCCATGCCATGGCAAGAGAGGTTACTTACTTAGGAGACAAGAGAGAAAAAGAACAAGTTAAGGAAGTGATATGGGTGGAGAAACAGCTCTTTCAGTTTTAATTTTTGAATTTCTCTTCAAATGTATAAAGCCGTAGCGAGTTTAACTAGAATCACTGGCCTTGTGGGCATGGCCCAAGCACCCTGAGACTTGCAGGACGTGTGCCATGGTAGTCCAGGGCGTCGGCACAGGTGGGCGCCGTGGGACCCTGAACACCGACCAGAGCGCTTGGGCTCCAGGCCTCTCGTACCCTGCTTCTCACGCGCCCTGGAGACCGCCTCGTGGAACTGGGTCGACGTTCGGGCTTCTGCTGTGGATCCTGCCCTCACTGCCACAGTGTGGAAATGTCAGCTGACTCACAGCACTTAGTAAGAGTCACAGGACACGGCCACTGTGCAAAGCGCCGACATACGAGGGATCGTGCCTGGAAAGTGCTGAACCCAGGAAGACTGATTCCAGTGACTTTGGGGGAGAGTTACCGGCTTGTTCACAGATACAGATTACTACCTGCTTTGTACACGCAACAAGGGCACAGCTACTGCTGTGACAGAGGTGCCACAAGGAAGGACGAGCACCTGCGAGGCCCGAGATCAGGCGTGGATGAACCCAGCTGTGCTCAGCAGAGCCAAGGAGTGGGACATCATGAGGCCCATTTGCAGAGCAGGTCCCAGCCTAACACGGCTGAGACCAGCTTGACCGCTCACCCTTGGGTGGGCTCTTGCTCTGTGCCTGTCCCACTCTCGATGGTCACTGAACATCAGTAAAAGTCCTAGAAGAGTCCTGGGGGATGAATGGGTGTTGCACATGAAATCTTTGCTGCCTGACTGTACACTGTGCCTAATATCAGGCATAGGGTTTACAGGTGAGAGCTGGGGAAGGGTGCCCCACCTACTTCCCTTGGGGCAGTCGGAAAGAAGCCCCCAGTCATTGTTGGAGCCAAAAATTGTCACCCCGCAGTGGCAAAGGCAGCCCTGGCACAGTAGGGCAGCAGGGGGGTACTTGAAGGTAAGGATTCTGGAT
Source organism: Dolichotis patagonum (assembly GCA_004027295.1). Classification (NCBI taxonomy): domain Eukaryota; kingdom Metazoa; phylum Chordata; class Mammalia; order Rodentia; family Caviidae; genus Dolichotis; species Dolichotis patagonum. Next base: position 6,509 of record PVJX010040487.1, on the reverse strand, counting down.
TTCTGACGTTCAGTAGCTGAGACTCAGAGACTGACGTTGTACAGTTGCTGTCGGTGTTGTAGAGAGTGTGGGCTTACTAGGCTATTTGTGGCAAGCAACTGAATGCCATGCTGACCTGTGACGGCTGGCTACTCTAATCTTGGAGACCCTGTTCCTGAACCCCTTTTCCCTTCATCCCTGCTTCCTGGCATGATGGTGACTTCCAGGATCAGGAAATCCTGAAGCAACCACACACCGCAGAGTGTGGCACGGATGGGCTCAGGCCGTGGCCTGCACGCACGCGCGCACCATCCGCCCAGCAGCTCTCGGAGGCACAAGTCGGGTTCTCAGGGGGCAGGAGTGGGACCAGGGGCTCTCGCCAATGGACTGCTGTGCAGAGACATGCACAGGCTCATTGCATTAGTCATCACGCCTTAGAGGACTGTTAAAGGTATGTGTATTAAATAAGTCACCCTCGGTAGCTAGTCAGAAGTGCACGGTAAGATTGTCTGGAGCTGTGCGTTGTGCCTGTCTTTCTCCCCTAACCCGAGTGTGACCTTCTGAGTTCTAACTCGGCAGTTCCAGGGTTTTCACTGGAGGAAGGAGCTGCCAACGATGCTGTCTGGCTTTTGGCAGGGTGTGAGGTTAGCACCGCAGCGGTGGAATTAGACAGAGAAGGGGCCCTCACTCCCGCCCTGGAGAATGAGAGCACTGGAGTGGGGTTTTGGGGGGAGAGTACTAAACAGCCTACTTTCTTCCCCGGGTTCCATAGCAGATCAGTGGAAACCCCGCTGCGTTACTGACATGTGTAATGTAGCTAGGTGTACCCCGAGGGAGACGAGATGGAGCCATCCTGACAGACGCGGCTGCTCCGACCGCACGTGGGCAGGAGGTCAGGGCTTCTGCTGCCCGCAGCTGGCTGCTGGGCACTCACTTGGCTTCCCTCCCGAGCTCCCTGTCAGTGGCGAAGGTGGGCAGGGGCAAGGCCAGGCTGTTAGGGCTGGGGCAGCAAGAATGCCTCAGACAAGGGGAGTGGAGGCCAGAAGACCAGGCAGGGGGTCTGCGGGGGGCAGGGGCTCTGACAGCTGCGAGGGGGCCTCTGTCCCTTCCTGGCTTGCCCACTTCTCACTTCCTGCTGACACAGCACCTTCCTACATGCTGTCTGTGTCCGATTCCCTTTTCTCTGAGGACGCCAGGCTTGTTGGGTTAGGGCCCGACCCAGTCTACTACGACTGCATCAGAACTGAAGTATCGGCAGGACCCTGTTCCCAAACAAGGCCGTGTTTGAGGCTCAGGGGCCGGGCTTCTGCATCCCACTGTGGGGAAAAGCACCTCACCCTAAGCAGATGGCAGGGCCGGCAGAGCTGCCTTGCAGAGTGGGCAGCACGGCACGGGCAGGGCCCGCTGTCCCTGGAAAGGATTAAGGAGATGGGCGGGGGGTCCTGTGGTTTGTGTCAGGAGGGGTGCACATTCTGCTGAGGACAGAAGCGACATCATCCAAGACAAATGCACCTGGTTTATCTCCCACCGATAGCAGAGTCGGGAACGTTCCTGATGCCGGGCCCGGTGCCAGTTCCTCTCTCTGTGAAATGTAGAGTTTGCTGGGCATCAGAGCCTGGCTGGGTTTCACTGGGCAGTCAGGGAGTTCGCAGTCCAGGATGGCACAGTGCTGTCAAGCTGAGCCCAGGTGGCTGCCAGAGGAGCTTCCCGGCCGGCCCCGGGCGGTCCCTTTAGGGGAGCCTGGTTCTCGCAGCGTTCCTGCAGGCTCCCCGAAAGAGAAAGCGGGAGGCTCTCAGAGGAGCCCAGGTTAGCGGGGCAGGCCCAGCAGCAGGGCCCACCTGCCGCGCGCACACAGGGACGCCTGCCGCAGGCCTGTGGTGAGCACCAGCCAGTGCTGTCCTGTTGGGTGGGTAGACAGAGAAGCCCAGTGCAGAGAGGGCAAAGTGAGCAATCAGGGCTGAACAGCATCGGTCCACGTCTCTGCGCCCACTTCTTTTCTTTCTTTCTTTTTTTTTTTTGTCTTTTTGAGACAGGGTCTCACTATGCAGTTCAGGTTGGCCTTGAGCTCACTTTGTAACCTAGGCTGGACTTGAATTTGCAAGGATCCTCATGCCTCAGCCTCTTGAGGCTGGGATTACAGGCAGGAGCCACCACACCCGGCTGTGCCCATTTCTCTCAGGAAATAGTTTGTGTCTTTTTCAGAGTTTTTAGTGTTTGCGTCTGTAAGTGCCAGAGTGGGATCCTCTTGAGAGGATAGCTGTGAGTGCTACTGAGTGCATGTGCAGCCCTGTCCTCGCCTCAACCAGCTGTCATTGTCACCTGTGACTCCTTGGGGCCTACTCGAGGCGCTGAGCCGCTTGTTGCAGGCTGGTCCCATCTGCTGTGCGCACAGCGGGCCCTTCTTCTTTCTGTTCCACCCTAAGCGTCCGAGCACTGGGGTAGGAGCGGCTGGCTGAGCTTCTGGCTTCTCCATTAGTTCTCCATTTGCCAGCTTGTGGTCAGGGGTTTCAAGGAGAACAATTACATACAGGACACGTACTTTATGGTATTATCTATAATGGTCACCAAGGAGTCAAATACAGAGCAAGTGCAGGAAATCCGTCTACACAGAAGACCTAGAGGACCCAGCTGAGGCCCCGGATCCTATGGCAATAACCTGCAGGAGTCCAGCTGAAGACCTCAAGCCCACGACAGTGACTCACACAAATTTATATCACAGATCTGCACGGGGAAGGCCCACAGTGGTGGAAGCTAGAGTCTATACCAGCGGGGTGAAGGGTCTGTAGGCCAAGAGGGTTCTGCACTGGAGCCGAGAAGCAATGCTCAAATAGGACCAGGGCTGCCTCCAAGGGACCACAGCCATCCTCAGTGACAACGAGGTCCCAAGCTCCTCCAGCGATGAGAACAGCTGAGTTCATACCAGGAAGCCAGCGTGACCAGCTTCTCCTGGAGATTGAGCAGCACACATCTTCCCCTCCAGAGCCAGGAAATGATGCTCAAAGTAAGGACCAGAGCCCCCCAAGTGAATCACAAGCTGTTCTCAGTGACTAGGTCCCAGACTCCTCCGATACCAGGGCAGCCAGCATGACGAGCTCCTACAGGAGAAGCAACAGCTCCAAACACCACTTAGGAGAACCCGCACGCTGCTGTCCTCTCCAGGTCTCTGTATGCTGGCAGCATCTTCAGGTGGACACCCACGCTCAGCACCGCGCTGATTTAGTCCAGCTGGTGTTAAGGTGACCACCAGCTACCGATTCACTACACCAGGCAATGCTCATGAGCCATCTGGGAGTCAGAGCATGAGGTCATGTGGAGAGGCACCCGTGACCATCCACCCGGAAGGCCTCCGCTTCCCACAGTAAATGCTGCTGTGACCATCAGAGAAGTAGAACAGAATATGCTCCCCCAATAAAGCCACAGTTACAAAATCAGTATGCAAGAAGGTTATTAAAGAGAAGCCAGTCATGGTGGTGTACACCTATAATCCCAGCACTTGGGAGGCTGAGGCAGGAGGATCACTGAAAATTCAAGGCCAGTCTGGGCCACATAATGAGTTCAAGCACAGACTGAATGAAACCCTGTCTCAACAAACAAACTAACAAACAAACAAACAAACTCCCTATTATTAGAGAGAACTAAGGAATAGAATTAAATAAACTACCAGGCGCAGTGTAAGTTAAACATGTTAAATCACTCAGGCAAATGTTATTTTTTAAATGAAAGGTACCATGCTAGTACCACATGGTACCAACCTGCTGGCTCCCCTGATATCAGAGGAGTTTGGGACCTAGTCATTGAGAACAGCTTGTGATTCACTTTGGGGGAGCTCTGGTCCTTACTTTGAACATCATTTCCTGGCTCTGGAGGGGAAGATGTATGCTGTTCAATCTCCAGGAGAAGCTTGTCATGCTGATTTCCTGATATGAACTCAGCTGTGGTAAATATAGCAGCATATGTCTTGCAAAGAAATGATAGGCCTCTTGGATTACTGGCTACAAACCATGCCCATGAAATATGGCTACGACACCTCCATGAACACTTGCATGTCTGTTTCCGTGGAGGCCACGGTCACGCAGTCTTTTGGGTGGAATTGGGTTGGAGGACAGGCCCGACTTCCATTCTGCAGCTAGGAAGTAGACTGGCAACACGAAGACTCACTGTCCAGTTCTCCACTGAGAGAGTCAGAACAAGGGATCCTCACTGCTGCTTACTGACTGGACCTTGCCTGAAGGTTTCTTTCATTTTCTTTCACAATTTCAAGCACTGCAGTAAAGTTAAAAGTCACCTCCAGCCACCACCCTCACTCCCGGCTGTCTGAATCAGCCCCACTCCCCATGATGCCCGTGGCCTGAGCACAGTGCGCCCCATCCAAAATTCCCCCCGCGCTCTTGGGGTTGGCTGTGTAGAGCGGCCCCTCATCCTCCGCAGCCATTTGCACCAGGAACTCTGTGGACACCAGACCCACGTGTGCTTTGTTCCCTCGTGTTGTCTGGCGTGGTGCTTGTGTAGAATGTAGAGTCCTTTGGGGTAATCACCCAACACAAGGCAAATGCACTGTGAGTAGCTGGCCTGCGACGTCATTTAAGGACTAACTACAAGACAAAAGTCTGCACACTCGGTGCAGATCAGTCTTTCCCAGACCTGGCGATGCATGGCTGGGTGAGCCTGTGAATGGAGAGCCTGTGGCTGTGCAGGGCTGTCTGTGTACCCACAAATCCTATATAGGGTTTCTTGTGTGTGTTGGTGGTCCAAATGCTGTTATTCTATAACTTCATCAGGTGGGGGACATCTTGGAAACCTCTCTGTGGCACTGCAGCTAGATGCAGCTCAGTCCTGTGAACTGCTGTCTAACTGTCGCAGTCTGAGGGTATCGTGTTTCACCTGTCCCCCAGTATGTAAATGTACAGGTTGTCTCCCAGCTTTTGTACAGTGCAGCAGGGAACATTCTTGAGCAGCTGTATGTGCACAAATGCAAAGCTTTCTCCAGAGCTCATAGGAAGGGTTTTGACCCAAAAATCAATCAAGGGCTTATCCTGACCTTATTTACATAATAGATGACACATTTCCTTTGCATTTTATTTCTGACTGCTGTGACAATAATAAGCAAACAACTCATGGATGCAAATGAAAATTCCCTTTCTGAGCAAGGCGTGCTCATTTTGAACCATCGACGTTGCTATCAACATGTTACCTTTGTGAACTTATTTGTCCGTTTGGTGCAAAGTGCGACAGACTAAACAGTAGCATCCAGGGACGTGCAATAGTTTTGCTCTCCCAATTATTGTCCGCTATCTCAAGAAAGAACAGGCGATGAATGTGTCAGTGGAAATGCAGTTGAGGAATTGCACTTGATCTCATTTTTCAGCTTAATGTTTCTGCTTTCATCATGAACATCAGCTGCATTTTATTTTTCCAGCCCCTTAGAATAACATCCAGTTCTAGTCAGCATGTTTAATGTACTTCTCAATGATGTTCTAGCACAATAAATTTCTGTATCTCGTGCATGTGTACATATGGTAAGAATTTCTTCGAGTTCTAGCCATGTGGGGGAGGACTGTTGCGGTCGCTTTGTTAATGCAGTGTTTGTGTTGGAGTGGGGAGGGCCTTGCGCTTTAACTCTCCGCGCTGGGCCTAATGAGATGGCTTTGATGGTGGTGTAAGATCTAGTGGGATGGTCACAGCTTCACACTTCAAAGCCGAGCATATGGGGTATGAATACTGGTTAGCTTTGTACTCTTCCGGGACGGTTGGAGACAATTCTTAACAGCTCTGTTTAATGAAGACATTGGAAAAGAAATGTTCTATCTTTAAAATAATTTTGAATTGCAAAGAGAGAAATTTCTACCATCCCCTTCCCTAGACTCCTCTAAGAATAATTCTTCCTCGTCTGTACTTAATTAGAGGCAGGGCAGCATCCCTGCTACGCCGTGGTTTCAAAAGCCGCTCTTTTTCAAGACACCATAGCAAGAGTAACCAGCCAGTTTTATTTTAGATACGTGTATGAATTTAGGCAAAAACTTCTAGGGCTATCTGTTTTACCATCTGAATGATTTCTATGACTCTGGTAAAGATTTTCCTCCCTTCTCATTAAAAAATACCTAAATAAAAAAATCAGCTAAACAAAAAACTTGGCTATATCAAGAGAGCTGTACTAAAACTAGAGGATGCTTATAGGATTTCAAGTCTAGCACCCAGTTTAATTTTTAGATTTTGTGCTTTTTCTTTCCTCCCTCCACTTTCAGTCTGAGGTGCTAGGGGTTGGAAAATACTTTTTGATTGCTATTTGCTTCTGAAAATATTTGATCCTTTTTTGAGCATGACTCGAGTTCTGGTGTAAGGATAGATGATGGCCACACACGCTGCGCCGGGTCCCGGAGGAAAGACAGACGCAGACGCAGACGCAGACCGCTGTCTCTTCCAAGTTGCGCATTTTGGCTGGTTTGACACACGGAGCGCGGTGGAGCTGGCGAGCTCTGTTCCGTGAGCTGCTGAAGTGGAGTCTGTTTAACAGTGCAATTTCAACTCATTGA
>PVJX010040486.1:0-15168 GCA_004027295.1 Dolichotis patagonum | reverse complement strand
CCATGTTTGGGAAATTTTCTGCCATTATTTCTCTGAACAGCTTAGCTATATCCTTTGCATTGTCTCCTACCTCCTCACTAATGCCTATTACTCTAACATTGTTTCTCTTGGCACCATCTTGTAGCTGTTGGATTGTCATTTCATGCTGCTTTGTTGTTTTTATAAGTTCTACCCTTTCAAGATCGCTATCTGCAATCCTGTTCTCAAGGTCCGAAATTCTATCCTCAGCTTCATTTAAACGGCTTTGTAGGCTTTCAATGCAATTTTTTTTTGTTTCTTGCATATCTCTTTCAATTTGTTTCATAGATTCTACTTGTTTTCTGCATTGCTCATTCAAAGTTTCAATCAATTTCCCATGCTCCTGTAGTTTCTTATCTACTTCTTCTCTAGCTATGTTGAGCAGCTCATTTACTAAGGTTCTTACTTTTGTCTTTACATTAGACATTATTTCTAATTTGATTTCTTCCATAGCCTCATGGATTTGTTTCTTTACTTCATTTGCTATTTTTTCAGAGATTTCTGGTGTATGGATTTTGGGGTCCTCTATTTCATTACCACCTGCACTTGCTCCTGATGGACTAGATGTTCAGGATTCCATTTTGCCTTTTCATTTAGTCATTTTCACCTTTTGGGTGAATTTCTGGTCTTTCTATTCCAACAGACACAACTTTCTGCAATGTGTGTTTCAGGGTTCTACTGTGTGGTTGATGTTTGTCAAATTGCTGAGTACCACAATGAAGAAGGGATCTCGTCTCCTGAATTCCTCTTACTGTGCCACACTGACTGAAGCCTGATGAGGTCTTCTGTTTGGGTGAGGGGTTCCTGAACCTCTCATCAAGCCAACATGGTAGTCCACTGTAGTCCAATGTTCCCAGTGGAAGGGCACATCCAGCAGATGTGGTTCCAGTCAGCTCAGTCCTGTGGCAGGCTTCCTAGGTGTTCCTGGAGAAGGGGGACACCCAGAAGCAACAGTCCCAGGCACCTCAGGCCCTCTGCCACTGGTTCGTGCAATGTTCCCAGTCCCAAATAGCCCAGGCCAAGCTGCCAGTCTCTGCAAAGTTCCCGGTCCCAAACACACCAGGCCGAGCTGCTGGTCTCCGGGAGGTTCCCTGCGGGTGAAGGGCAGGCTTACGAGTCCCAAACAGTCAGGCCGAGATGCCGGTCTCCGCGAAGTTCCCAATCCCAAACAGACCAGGCCGAGCTGCCGGTCTCCCTTGAATTGTTATTTCCTGATTCCTTGTTATTTTTAAAAGATCTTTCCTTTCCTGTTCACTAGCTGCAATCTTGTCTTTGAGATCTGAAATTCTATCTTTACTTTTGTTGAAGCAGTTTTGCCAACTTTCAATGGAATTTTTGATTTCCTGTATATCTCTTTGAATCTGTTTCATGCATTCTGTTTGTTTCTTATATTGTTCATTCAGGGTTTCCATCTGTTTGCATTGTTCCTCTAATTTTTTATCTGTCTTCTTTAAATGTGTTCAGCATTTCTTTCATTACATTTATCATTTCTTCTTTTACCTGGGAGATTAATTCTGATTTGAGTTCTTTTATTGCTTCCCAGAGTTGTTTCTTTATTTCAGTTATCATTTCAAGCATTTCAGATTATATTTTCTTCTATGTACATGGCTCCTAGGCTTGCTTGGAATGATGGGCTGGAGATTTGAGATTGCATTTTGGTCTTTCATTTTGTCATTTTCCTATATTTCCAGGTTTTGAGCAATGGTCCAAAGCTCTCCCTGAGCCCAACACACTGGAAATCACCTCGTGCAGTCTCAGGTCCGGGGGCTCAATGGAGGTGGCTACGCATGGCCCAGTCAGGCCTCCAGGACCTCCCATGCCTCCTTTGGTAGTTCAGGAAGCTGGGCGGGGCCCTAACTGCTAGGAGCAGTCCAAAGCTCTCCCCAAGCACAAGCGCACTGAAAGTCACCTCATGCACACTCAGCTCCCCAGACTGAAAGAAGGTCACTAGGCCTGGTCCAGCCAGGCCTGCAGGACCTCCTGTGCTTCCTCCAGTGGTTCAGGAAGCTGGCGGGATCCTAACCACTGGGAGTGATGGTCCAAACTCTCCTTGAGTGAATGCAAGTGCGCTGGAAATCACCTCGCAGGCCCTCAGCTCCTGGGGCTCAATGGAGGCGGCTAAGCACGGCCCAGTCAGGCCTGTGGGAACTTCTGGGCCTCCTCCCGGTTCTGAGAATTCTTCCGGGCAATTCTGAAAAATCAGGTAATACTACGAGCCAGAGTTGTCCAGGAAACTTGTCTTCATTTGTTGTATGGCATTATGCATTGACTTTAAAAACTTTTATACAAAAACAGTGTAATGGTGATGTTTATAAATGTGTTTACAGTTTCAAAGACTAATAATTTCATTATTTTGACATAAATTCCCTTCTAATTTTTGTCTTCCTAAACTTTTTTTTTATTTTTGTTAGGTTGCTATTTTCTATCTTATTTTTCATAATTTTCCAAGGGCCCAGTTAGTTATTTATAAGCCTTGCAAGAGCAGTTATTCAAGCATTTGTTTAAGAAATGAATGAATGAATGAATGAATGAATCAACTTCAGGAATGAATGAATGCCAGGAATGAATGAACTTCCAATAATAATGTTTACATGCCTTCTATGGAGTTGGTGCATTTGCATAACACATGTTAATTCCTCTTTTCATCTACTTTTCCATCCTTCTCTTCCCCTTCCCTCAGCTCTCCCTCTATTTCTTCATCCCTTCCCCATTTGAGAAAGATCTATCTCCTTACTTCCTATATCTGTCTTTCACTTAGCTCTCTATTTATGTCAGTCTGGTTTCATGTAAGATGTGACACTTAAGCTTCTGTGTCTGATTCATTTCACTTAACATTATGGTCTCAAGGACATTTTAATATACAATCAAGTTTATATTTTGATTTGCTTGCTTTATTGGGTCATGAAATATTTGTAACTCTCCACAGACTCCAAATGAATCAATTCCTCTACTTATTTTGTTGTTACTTTCTGAATAAAAAGTGGAAAAGCTTAAAAACTTTTTTTAAATTCCTATTCTCCAAAAACAATCACCTTAATTTATTGAGGCATTCTTTCTTAGATTTAATTATATAACCTTTTCTAAACACAGAATTTCTGTTCAGATCTTTCCACTTCATATGGCATTGATAACATTTCACCACATACTTGGAAGTGCATTGTGGTCATGATTTTGTTAACTGCATAGTGTGCCAAGTTATTGGATGTGCCTGGAATACTAATATTTAAGGTTTTTTAATAATTTTTCACTTAAAATATTCCACAATAAAGGTTTTGTTCACAGCCTTTTTTTCACTTTTTATATTATTTCCTTAACATATATTCCTGGAAGAGGAAAGTAAACATTAGTGAATCAGAGTATTTCCAGGGATTCTTTATATATGAGGGCTCTGGGAGGCAAATTTCTGCATCCTTATGTATCTCATCATGATTTGTTATTTTTCTTACAAATAAAAGACAGACTGACAGAGCATAAAATTATTTTCCAAACAAACTCAGTTAGATATCACTTTACCATTTGGGATATTTTATGGAGCAGAAATGAGATGCCATGAAATTCATATTTATTTTTTGAAGGTTGCCTTTTTATTAGTTTTCTTTCTTCCTAAATGCTTGACAAATTTTTTATTAAAACTCTTTACCAGATACGTCTAGGAATAGTTCATTTTTATTGGCTCTGTCAAGAATGATGTGTCTATCAAATTAAAACATTTAAATTCTAGAAATTTTTTCTTCAGATAAGTCTTTGATTAGTGCTTTCATTTTTGTTGTTATGATTTTTCTCTTAGATACACTATGGTTCTTAGGCTCCTGTTTCCTTCTTTGCCTGCCATATCTAGGTGACTAAATCTATCCAAACCAGGAAATTTTTGAAAGAGAGAAGAGGACACTATTAATACAATAATTGCCCAGGACAGTGGGCATAAAACATGAGCTTACACTGATGGAAGCATGGTCCATCTTTACCCTCACTATTCATAACTCCTTAACCTTTTTTACTGTAACCTGAAGATTTTTTATACTTTGTCTCCCATTTCACTAACTCAGTGTTCATGCCTTTTTTGCTTCCAAAGCATAACTTGAAATTTATCATTGGATTTTTGTTTTTTATTTCTCTTCATATAGCATTATTCCTTCTCATTCCATTCTATTATCTCATTGTTCTCTTTTTGTGAATTTTTATGTTTCATAAATGTCAAATTATCTTGCTTGGTTATAAACTCTGTTTTAATTTTCCAATTTTCTTTTGGCTTCTCAAGGAACTCATTTTCATAATACAAATTTTTTTTGCCTTGTACTATAATATTGATAAAGGGTTCCTGCTATTTTGTTTATGCTCTAGAATTGGGTAGAAGGAAAGAGTTCTTATTCTAGGACAGTAAGATCTATCTATGGACTTCTGTTTTCCAGCAAACAAGTTACTTAAATAGCTAATTCATTTATGTACAAGTTAAATCACCTTCCAAAAAATACAGGTGAATATTAAATTGTGTTCAATTGCTAAACCAAACTCTACTTTTTAGCAATCATCAGGCACATGATGTGATTCTGTGAACCAGACTGACATCTACACCTCCTCTAAGGATCCTTAATCAGTTCCTCAACCTAATCAGTTTTAAAAAAATACCTGGACTCTATTCTGCATCTCTTTGTGCAACATCTTAGGATATATGCTTGAGTACGTAAAACAAAATCTCAGATATTTCTGATGTGCCCATTTGGTTGAAAATCAGTGATCTGAACCAATTCAAAAAGTTTGTAAGCAAGAGAGGTTTCATTCACAAAAGCTCTCAGTTTGCAGGAAAAATTTATCATTTGCTACCTCCTATGGTGATTTTTCCAACAGGAATTAAGTCACTCCTGCATACAAACTCTTTGTGTGATGCAGCTTCTGTCTAGATTTAGAAATAAAGATGGTAACCAGAAAAAGAAAGTGATCAAATAGCACTTCTGGCTGCCTCAGTAAAGCAGAATTCCCTAGGAGGAGAGCTGCAGTGACTCTTGCATGTGAATTAAATGACAAAAGGGAAGCAATAGCCATCATTAGGAGAATGAAGCGCTGGAGGGGCCAGATTACCTTGGTGAATCCCACCTTTGCTAATCACTAGCTTATTGACAACAGGATAATAGGGTGCATTACTTAAGGTAACTTAAACTTTATTCTTAGTGTCTTCAAATATATGATAGGAATATTAGGAAACATTTCATTGAGTTTTCAGGAACATTAACTGAAATAATTCATAGAAATTATTAAGAATTACCTGCTTAATATCATAGTCAAGAAATATTATCCATTATCATTTTATTTTTCCCCTTATTGTTTTAAAGATAATATCAATTTCAAATTTTTTTTATGCTACTTCCACTGACTTGTAGTTTGTCTACTATCTTTCCATTCTAGTAGTAGATTAATTGTAAATAAGTGTTTTTATGGTGGTGAGCTTTCATATTTTTGTATCACTTGAAATTTTAGCAGAGAGTTGAGGAATGCTACATCAGGCTATTTTCTTAATTTTAGTCAAATTTTATGAATAAGTTCCAGAATGGTGATGTATCATAGAGGGTTTGTGTTGAACAAGAAGTAAGTCATTTCACTTGTATCCATGTCTTCATGCTATTTCCTACTGGCTGCCTCATCTGCACCATTTCTCCTTCCAGTAAGTTCTGTGACCCATAACCCATAACCTGCTTTGAAGCATGGAAACATGGCTTAGGCTTATAGTATCCATGTAGAACATTTTTCTGCTATTCAAAAGGTCGTTGTGTGCAGTGGGTCGCTAAGAGAACACGTGAGCTCAAAAATAAGATCTTTCTAGGCTTCCCAGTAATAGCACATAGTAAATATATTAGCAAGAGCCAGCCAGTTATTTGAAGAAAGAAGATTCAGTCTAAAGAAATATTAACTGAGTATACAGTTGTTAATTAGGTTACTCTGTGTCACGAAGATAGCAATTCTCAAACCAGCTACTGTCCATGAGAAAACAATAAGACACTGGAAATAGCAATAATTAGATGCTTAAAAGAGGGAATCCAATACATCTGAAATTCAGACATCTAAGACAAAGGTGCTGCTTGGTTGGTAATGACATTTCTGAGGTCCAAGTAGGGATCCCAAGGAATACAGCACCGAACCTCTCCAAACCAGCAGGTTGGTGGTGGCAGATTCTGACCACACAGTTGCAATTACTACTGGGAAAACTGCACTACATTTAGCTACTGCCTTAAAGGATGAAGAAAAAGCATTGCTGGGATGATACTTAAAGGAACTTGAAAGAGACAGAAAACCATCCACAAGCAGAGGGAAAGTGAACAGGAAGAAACAAGTCCTTCCTCTTTCTGTGGTCTTGCAGTCTCCTCCTAATGGCCTCTGGTGGCCTGACACACCTATCAAAGCAAAACCAGTTTTTAGACTTTTAACTGCATTGACCCCAAATCAGAAAATAAAGGTGTGTTTAGAACTGGAAGACAAGAGCCATACCCAGCACAGTGAGTCACTCAGAATATCAAAGCAATAGTAATTAATAATTGATGACATTATTTGTCCTTTAGGATGTGTCAGGCATCGTGTATTAAAATCTTACTCTATTCACATCTTATTCAGTCTTCTCAGACAACTATTGTTTTTAATCCCCATCTTATTGGAGAAAAGATTAGAAGTAGATAGGGACCTCACTGTCTTAAAGTCATATAACTAGCAAAAGGCATGACCAAAGAACTAAGCTCAAATTTTATATTTCCAAAGCTTCAGTATGGCTCTGCTTCTGATGCTATGGTTTCTCTTAACTGTGAGATGCAATTATAAGTAATTTATCCCTCTTGGCCCAAAATGCTTTTCTGTATTCTCAATAAAGCTATTATTTCACAGCATTGAATTTAGTACATTAGGCATGTGCACGTAACTGCTCAGAGCTGCTGAGGCTGAGCCATTTTTCAATTCATCTGAACTAAACAGATAGCTAGATAAATCAATTCGGACTTTAGAAGTGACAAACTAATGAGAAGTATTTGTTTTGGCCATCTACTGTGTCTTTCAGATCGCCTAGAACAACACCTGGTTGCCAACTGATTCTGTGCCACAAAATGTCTATGTAATTTTTTGGCAAAATTCATCCCTTAGGAAAGAATCATCCAAGGCTGCCTCTCTTTTCTAAGCCCTCCCATAGAAAGCAACTTGGGTAAACTGACAGTGCAGTTCTGATATAAGTAGAAATTGCTTGGTTACAATCTAGATCTATGGGACAGGGTAGAAATTGGGGTGTACTAGCTTACTATAGATCTCTAGACTAGTAGAGGTCTGTACCCAGAAAATAAATCATTATTTTTGAGTGTAGACTTGGTCATTAATCATCTACCATACCTTAATATATTCACAGATATCTGTACAAAATTACCAATATCTATACATATTTAGTATTCTACATAAAATAATTAATGAAGCTTTATATTAATCTTCATTTATGCTTGTGACAAAAAATAAAAGTTCTCTGATAGAGAAATCTGTTGGAATATAAAAATTTTGCTGTCAATCAACTTTTTTTGACATGAGACTTATAACCTTAATTATCTTGATTTTCATTCACCCAGCCTCACTCTGACTAGACTCCCAAATGTCATTTACCTATACTTTCCCAGTTTTTAGAAAATAAACAAACACTGCAGATATTTTAAATGTAACCTCTTTATACTTCCTTCTCTAAAACTCCTAAAATTCTAGAATTCACTCAAAATTCTCTAACACACAGAATTTCTCTGACAAGCAAATTTGAAGAACAATAGTACAATAAATAAGTTGTATATAACATGAGTTTAAGTTTGAGGCATCCAAATGATGTTTTTTGAAAGACTCTTTACATCATTGTGTTGGTAGAACCTGAAATTGTCATTCTTATATTCTGTAACAAAGTCTTTCATAACTGAAAGAGGGATAAATTGAGTTGGAATTTAAGATACGATGTCTCATTCCTTGGAAGTCTAGGGTACACGTGTTGTAATTATTGTATGTATAATAAAAAACAGCACTCCTATTTGATAAAAATTTCAACATTTCCAAAGTGATTCCATAGTCACATATATCACACACACACACCTAACATAATCTCACGTATACCTGACAGCCTATAGCAACTCTAAGTGGAAGATGTAACTTTCTCTCTTAGTCCATTTTGTCTCACTATTATAGAATACTTGAAATTTGACCAGTTATAAAGAAAAAAGGCTTTATTTTGGCTCATGGTTCTTGAGACTAAAAAATCCAACATGAGGTATCCGCCTCTGCTCAATTTCTAGTGTGGGCCTCGTGCTATAGCGACTTGTGGTGGAATACGGAAAGGCAAGCAAGAATGTGCAGAAAAGAGAATCCAGGAGAGGTGGTCTTGCTTTATGGAAACCTGCTCTCATGGTAACTAAAGCAGTCCTATAAGTGCAAGAACCCATACCAAGAGAAAGATATGAGTCTATTTATGAGGGCTTTACCACCATGACACAGATGTGGTAGACGAGATCTTGCCTTCCAGCGCTGCTGGAGAATAAGGGTCAACATGAGTTTCAGTGAGAACAAACTCTATGCACACAATAGTACAGGACCTCTCCAAACTATAAATGCAGGAGCTGAGCCTCAGGCAGTTTATTTGACCAAGCAAATGCTAAAAGGAAATTTTAGATTTTAAATCCATTCCTCATTGTCCTAACTTACGACAGAGATTTTTTTTAAAAATCTGAGAGCTTAGACGGCAACTGCATGAGCCTCTTTGAATTCTGAGGCTATAGAATCAGCCTCAGAATTCAAAGTTCCTAGGACATCAATCACCAGGATTTGCTGCCACATCTGTACCAGGGGTGGTCTACCGAAGTACTCGAAGAGCAGAAAATTGTTGTCTTTTGTTTTAATAGATACTACATTCTTTAAAGCTGCTTTTAGATTATACCCCAGTATCTTAAAATTTAAGCAGATAAATAATGAGTCTTCTTTCTTACTGATAAGGATGATTCAAATTTTCTGAGGCCTATTTATTCTGAGGCCTTGAAAATATATTAGTACATTTACCATTAACTTCTTTTATTCATGTTCATCCTCTGAAAATGTTGAGCAATCTACCTTCTTAGGAAAGACTCAGTTTCAAAGGGAAAAAAAACTGGATCCAGGTTATGGCTGAAATATGTGAGCATGCTATTAAAAATGTGATTCCATGACCAGGGGTCAGAAAAGAATTTTGAAATCGCCTGTGTGTTATGATCATCTCAAGTTCCTTTTCAATGTCTTTGAGAATATCCACAACAGTTAAAAATTCAATTTTGAGCTTTCTAGTATTATGTGAGATTCATAAAATATGTTCTATGACATATTCATATGTTAGAGACTTACCGCAAAATTTTATGTGAGAATCTGCAAAGTTACTTTGGGGATTTTTAATCAACATCTCTAAGATGTGAGTGTAGACCTCATAATGTGAGCACTAGATGCTCACTCATTTGACATAAAAATGTCAGGCCAGCCATAGACATGTGACACATCACTATTTCATTATTTCTGAAGACTTATGCCTTGAAAAGAGATGGTAAATTTAATTCTAGATTTGTAAGAAAAAATAACCCATTATTAACTATAAGACAGGATCCTATCATGGTAGGTTATCATACAGCTGTTTTCTAGGCCACATTAATATCTATGACATTGAGCTTATTTAGGGAACTACCCCATAGGGCTACATTGCTTTTTTTATACAGAGCTAACAGAGAGCCCCCTGGTACCAATGAACGAACAT
The DNA here is from genome assembly GCA_004027295.1 of Dolichotis patagonum. Lineage (NCBI taxonomy): Eukaryota > Metazoa > Chordata > Mammalia > Rodentia > Caviidae > Dolichotis > Dolichotis patagonum. The sequence continues at coordinate 5,390 of PVJX010040486.1, read as the reverse complement.
GTGCGCTAATTGGCTCTATTTATTAAGCCATCACAAAAACCTCATCATCTTGTTTGGAATAATATTTAGAGGACATATGATGCCAATCTCCCTAACACTGGATAATACATTGCCCAGAACAAATAACACTAAATCTCTGAGAATCATAAAATCCAATTTGTTCTTCAGCTCTTAAAAAATCAGATGACATCAGTTACTTAGTGACCCATTAAGTGCTATTAGCAGTCATTCATTGACATGGACTAAGGATCTTTGAGGAAGTGGAATGAAAAATATTTCACTCTATCAACTAACTCATCTTTATAAACTTCATCCAAATTGTAGTATGGCTCCCATTCTCCTTTTATTTCACTATATTGCATATTTACTACCTCTACAGACTGTCCACCAACCAGAGATTTAATATTATTTATTACTGTTTGTTTAGAGATTTTATATTATTTATTCTGGGTAATATATACAAAGTTAGGGTGATTGGCACAATATGTTGTTTAAATATCTTCCCAAAACAGATGATAGGGATTTTGAGATGGCTTTTTATTCAAAGCACATTTTCCTGCAGTGTGGAACTATTTACTTCCTTACATGATAATCATCAAGGTGAAATTGGATAATTTGAAAGGAAAATCCTTGCCAAAGAAAAATCAAAAGAGAACTGAGCAATTTCAGATTCACACTCCTTTCACTCCCTTTCTGGATGAAGCATTAAACACAAAATGTTCTAAGCAGAGCCTTTCCATGGAGACTTCAAAAGAAGAGTACACTCAGCCTTTCTTACCTGTCAGTTCTGCATCGACAGACCCAACAAACTGAAGATCAGAAATAAGTTTTTAATTATACTAATTGTCTACAGACATTATTATCATTCTTAGACAATATAGCATAACAACTATTTGCATAGTATTTACATTGTTCTAGGTATTATTAGTAATTTGGAGATGATTTCAAGTAGTCAGGAAGATGTGTACAGGTTATATACAAATACTATATCATTTTATGTAAGAGACTTGAGCATCCATTAGGAGATTTTAGTATACACACAGGGTTCTGCAGCCAATCCCCTATAGATAGCAAGGGTCAATTGCAGTTCAAGAAGGAATCAGAAGTTCACTATCTGCTCTTCCTAAATGCTTAAGATGTGTTACCTGCTACATTTAAGAGTAAAAAAAATTGTCTAAGTGTTGTTTTAAAATTGTAGAAATATATACAGTGTTAGAAATGTTTTTATTGTCATTGGAGATGATTATAAAACACTAACACAAAACAGAAACATTATGTATATAAACTAAGGGATAAGTCTATCAAAATAATTTCATTGTTTAAACCACATGATTTCCATCTGTACTCATGTCTTATATCACAGGATGTGTCAATTTGGAATACTCTTGAAGATGCAGGAAGGAAATATCAGTCAAAAAAGAAGCCTTTTTGGATTATGCCAAAGATATACAGGAAAAGACAACAAAGTAGCCATAAAAATGAGCAGTCAAATGGGATTTAGATTTGATTTCCATCATTTAACCCTATTAGAAATAAACAATAATTGCAGGCAATAAATTAAGCTAGCCAGTATGCCTCCAGCTGAGTTCATTCTACAATTACCACAGACAGAGAAGTAACAACATTTTTGCCGATATAGCTACAATCCTGGGACTACTTCTGAACTACTGTGTGTAATGCTACACTCCATAAGACAAAATATACAGTGGGGAAATTTTGCACTGCATTTTTAACCTACTATTTCTGAAGCTGACATTTCAACAGCACGATTATTTACTCTCCTGGGAAATACTGGTATCTTTTGCAAATTTTAGCTGCTGTTGAATAATTGCTACCAGAATGTTTCTGGTTTATCATTTTCTCGTCTAGTATCACAACTGCATTACAAAGCTAAGATTTCTTTTCTGAAATCTGTGTGTTTCATCTGCAAGTGACAAGGAAAAACAGGAGATCAATCTACTTGGACATGAGCAACTATAAAGCTTGGCCATTTGGCATTGTATTCATTCTCATTCTTTCTTTTGGTCTGCCTTGTGTAGAGCATTCTACATTTTTAGGTAAGTGCAAGGTGAAGGATAAAATCCATGTCCAAGGAACAAATTGAAGCTCCCTGGTCCATCACAGAAGTAAATGAGCTGTTACTTTAAAAGAACCTATGATGACCTCAGGCAGCACAGTCTAGTGCTGAGGCACGTGCTCAGTCAGGAAGGTTTTCCTCGTGGCCAGCTTTAAAAAGAGGGACACTATTTCCCAGAAATTGCTTACTATAAATGTGTCATAAATTAAATGCAATAATTTTGGTCATTCCAGAGCCCTTATAATTTCTAAATTAAATGCAATAATTTTGGTCATTCCAGAGCCCTTATAATTTCATTATGATGTTTTCAACTATCTTCAGTTTCTGTCCAAAGTACGGTTTTATCCACAAGAGGCTAAAATGAGTCACAAAAGAATCACAGTTAATATCGTTCACTTCTTAGGTGTCAGAAATGCACATTTCCTAAAGACAGACTACAGCTACTCACAGAAGTTAAGTGCATCTAACCTGTACTCATTTGTTCTCTCTTTACATTATGTTGAGTAATAGTAAAGACTGATTATTTTGCAGGCAGTGGAAAGGTCAGAATTATCAATTAACTACCAAACTGTAAACTCTTTGAAAAGATGGCTCAGGTGTTTTAGGTAGAACAAAACAGGGCTAGAAAAAATCACATAGAAATTAAATTATTCCCATCTCAATTCTAACACGTAAGAAAATCTTCCCTGATTTTCCCACATACTCACTCTTGAATATAGTTTCTTCATAGTCTTTCTTTACTTCAGGGTCATAGGATTTATTGTTATAAGCTAACTTGAAATGATTCTTGCCTCTAGTTTTTAATAAAATCTCAGTAAAATGTAGTGATTAAAACTACAGTTTCCAGAACATGATTTTGAATCCTATTTTGGCTTCTAAACCAGTTGCATTAATTTAGTTTATTCCTGTGTAAAACTTAGGGCTACTTGTTCCTATATCATAAAGTTGTTGTAAGGGTTAAATGATTATACAACACACAGCACGAAGTAACTCTTCTTGTTCATCTTTGTAAAAAGTTTGAGTGTATTATTTTTATTAATATCTGCCTCCCCGTGACTCCCTGAAGGCAGAGAATACATTTGTTTGCTCATTACCATTGCATATCCCAATAGGTGTCATAATGCTTTGCATGTAGCAGGGATTCAGTGAACATTTACAGAATAAATCAATAAATCTAATTACCCAGAAACATGATCCACTCTGGAAGTGAATATGACTGCAAACACCAAAGGAGTAAGTTGGACCTGGATATAATATGTGGCGAGCCTGTCTCACTAAGAAATTCTATGTGAAAATATTTTAGGAAATGTGATTGCATCCACAGGATATCCAATTTTGCAGTAAAGAGCTGTGTAATGAGGCTTTTTTCAAATAATAATAATAACAATAATAATAATAATGATGTCTAAATGTCTCATCTTTCTAAGACATTACATAAAGCAGCAAACTGTTTGAATATGATGATAATGGTCTCTAATGCTCATTAAATACAGTTGTTTGCCATTATTATGATTGTTTTAAAGGAAGACCTTTGGCTTATGTTTAAACAAGAGACAGCAATAGAAATAGAGGGCTAAAGGAGGTGAATGTTACATAGAGAGGTGGACAGACTGAGGTGCAGATCAAGATCAAGATCAAGATAGAGAAAGAGGCAGGAGGGGAGGCAGAGGAAGTGCCAGTGGGAGATGGGTCGATAGACTTCTACCATCAATCAGAAACACTTAATAAAATAAACCAAAATAATAAGTGTAACAAAGCCCAAAATAATTCCATAGGGATAATTTCTTGGATATGTGTTATCAATCAAAACAGGAGGATTTGAAATTTTCAATAGCAAGACACTTTAATTCATGATACAGAGAGGCATTCTAAATAAACAAGTCACTGATCAAATACCTTGGAACATTATTTTAGATCCTGGGGAATCTAGTGAGCAGCAAGTGTCTAGGCCTTCCAGAAAGTTCTCTTTTGGTAATGAAGAAGTGCACAACAAACTCGTAAAGAATTAACCAAGATTATTTCAGTTATTGACTAGTGTTATGAAAAAGATAAAATAATGCCATATGAACAACATATTGGACTTGATGATGTCGGTACAATGGGATATTGTCATGTTCTGTAGAAAAATTCTGAAATCTGAGTCGAGACCTAAATGTTGAAAAAGAGACAGCCATGTGGTGATGCAGAGGAAGGACATTCCAGCTGGAAGGAGCAACAACTACAAGAGCTCTGAGACTGGGACAAGCTTGAGCATCCTCCTGGCTTTGAGGCCATGTGGGTAGAATAAGAGGTGAGAACAGTTGGCAGGGCTGGATTACTGAGCACAGAGTGTAAAGAGCTGGCCTTTTGCTGTAGTTGTTCTCTTAGTTACTTTCTTCAGGGCTGAGACACAATACCCAACGGTCACAAATTTACAAAGAAAATGTGTATTTTTGGCTCACAGAATGTAGAGTTTTCAGTCCATATTTCATTGGCTCCAAGAGATGATAGCATGGCAGAGGGGAATAACAAAAGAAAAATGGTTCATGGCATGGAAGCAAGGAAGCAGAAAGAGTCAAGGTGAGAGCCAAGAAAGGCTCTCTTTCTTGGATGGAAAGAACCATCCAAGCTGCACACATAGTGATCTGCCTTCTTGGACCAGGCACCTCTTCACCTCCTAACATCACATTTAGCTATAAACTCATCAGTAGACTAATCACTCCCCCATCTATGGGGATCTAATCGGCTCTCAAAAGCCCCACCTATGGGTGTGCGGGGCTTTGGGGGGACAGCTAGATACATACCATAACAATGGCTATAGGGTGCTGTTAAAGAGTTTTAAGGGAACAAACAATGCACACTTAGAATAACAGAGCCTTGTTATTAAAATTTAGAGAAATGACATCATGAGAAGAATCAACTGGTGAAACAAAGAAAAGACAAAAATCAGACCTGGTGATACACACTTATAGTCCCAATATTCCCAGCTACTCAGGAAGCTGCTCTAAGAGTGTCACTTGAGCACAGGAGTTCAAAACCAGCCTCGGCAGCATTGTGAGACTATCTCAGAAAGGGAAAGGGGGAGAACAGGAAGGAAGGAAAGAGGAAGAAAGGAGAAAGAGAAGGAAAAAAGGAAGAAAAGCGAGAAAGAAGGAAAGAAAGAAAGCAAGCAAGCAAGAAAGAAAGAAGAAGGAAAAAAGGAGGGAAGGAAGAGAAGGGCATAATACTTCAACTGAAGTTGTTTTGCTTTATGGTGAATTTAAAGGTGCAAGTAGTCAAGAAAATGTAAAGTGAGGAAGTAGAACTTGTAGGTACATACAGTGCTAAAAGAAGA
>PVJX010040485.1:0-15169 GCA_004027295.1 Dolichotis patagonum | reverse complement strand
GCTTTATGTAGCTAGGTGCTCTGGAATTTGGTGCATATATATTTAAGATGATTATCTCTTCCTCTTGAAGTTTTCCCCTAACTAGTGGGTAGTGACCTTCTTTATCTCTTTGGATCATTCTTGGTTTGAAATTCACATTGTCTGCAAACAGGATTGCCACTCCTGCTTTTTTTTTTTTTTTGGTTTCCTGTTTCATGAAGTATTGTTTTCCATCTCTTGACTTTCAGTCTATGAGTGCCCTTTTGGGTTAGATGGGTTTCTTGTAGACAGCCTATGGTTGGATTTTTTTTTCAATCCATTCTGCCAGTCTGTTTCTTTTGATTGGTGAGTTGAGGCCATTTACATTAATGGTTGTAACTGTTATATATTGGTTTATTGTTGACATGTTATCTTTCTGCTGTTGTGTCTTTAGCTTTCGATTCTGTTTAATTGTCTGCCTTGCTTGGTGGTTTTCTCCCGTGTGTATCTAGAATGTCTATCAGCACTCTTTGTAGGGTTGGTTTGGTGCTCATGAAGTTTTTCAGCTGTTCTTTGTCATGAAAGTATCTTATTTCTCCATCTATTTTGAAGGACAGTTTTGCAGGGTATGTCAGTCTGGGTTGGAAGTGGTTTTCCTTTAGGATCTGAAATACTTCACTCCATGTTCCTCTTGATTTCATTGTTTGTGTTGAGAAGTCTGCCATGATTCTGATAGGTTTTCCTTTATAGGTGATCTCTCTTTTCTCTCTAACAGTTTTTAGCATTCTATTCTTTTGTTGGATTTCTGGGATGGTGATTATTATGTGTCTGGGTATAGTTTTATTTTGGTTATGGCTGTTTGGAGTTCTATATGCTTCACTTATCCAGATGTCTGTTTCTCTTCTCATGTTTGGGAAGTTTTCAGCTATTACTTCTGTAAATATCCTCTTGATATCATTTGGGCTGTCCCCTTCTCTTTCATTTATCCCTATTAACCTTATGTTATTTTTCTTTGCATCATCTTGCAGGTGTTGAGTTGTTATTTCCTGACTCTTTGTTATTTTTAAAAGATCTTATCTTTCCTACTCACTGGCTGCAATCTTATCTTCGAGGTCTGAAATTCTATCTTCACTTTCATTGAGGCAGTTTTTACAGCTTTCAATAGAATTTTTTATTTCCTGTATATCTCTTTGAATCTGTTTAATGTGTTCTGTTTGTTTCTTATATTGTTCTTTCAGGGATTCTATCTGTTTGCTTTGTTCCTCTAATATTTTAGCTGTGTTTTCACTAGATGTGTTCACTATTTCTTTCACTATTTTTATCAATTCTTCTTTTACCTGGGCAAGTATTTCTGATTTGAATTTCTGCATAGCTTTCCCTATCTGCATATTTATTTCATTTGATATCATTTCAGACATTTCAGGTATATGGCTTCTTTTTTCTTCTATGTAGACGGCTTCTAAGCTTTCTTGGGGAGGGCTAGAGCTTTAAGCCTGCCTTTTGGTCTTTCCTTTTGTCATTTTTCTATATTTCCTTACTTTGAGTGGTGTTCCAAAGCTTTCTCTGCATGTGTGGTGAATTACCTCTTACACCCTCAGTTCCTGGAAGGTCAGTGGCTCCCCCACAGGCTCCTGGCCTCTGCACAGTGTCCTAACTCCCCTCTGTGGGCTCCTGGTTCCCTAAGTTGTAAGGCGAATGCAGGGTGTGGTCACCCCATAGCCTGTGGAATATCAGGCAGGACAGGCCACTGTGCTTTGTCCCAGGCATGTCTCCAGGAGGTTCCCTGTGAGTGAAGGGTGGGCCTACAGGTCCCAAAGAATCAGGCCAGAATGTTGGTTTCTGAAAATTTCCCGGTCCCCAACAGACCTTGCCAAGATGCCAGTCTCCACAATATTACCAATCCAAACAGCCCGGGCCACTCTGCGGGTCCGAGAGGTTTGGGTCCCAAACAGACAGGCCGCGATTCTGCTTTCTGTGAGGCTTCCTGGGGGTGAAGGGTGGGGCTATGGGCCCAAACAGACCTGACCCAGATGCCAGTCTCCAGGCAGTTCCCTGCAGATGAAGTGCAGGCCTACCAGTCCCAAACAGTCGTGCTGTGATGCAGGTCTGCGCAGACTTTCGATCCAAATAGCCCGGGCCACTCTGCGGGTCCGAGAGTTTGGGGTCCCAAACAGACAGGCATCGATGCTGCTTTCTGGGAGACTCAAGCAACTGTCTCTTAATTGAGTGACTGTACTTAGTTTCTGTTCTCACATGTGTAAGGTGAGGTCATAGCAGATGCTGTTTTGTCATCTTCATAAGCCCTTCAGGGCTTCTGAGTGTCAAACTCCAGGAAGACTGTTTAAAATCTTTAAGAAAAGAACTTTCAGTACCCTCAGAACTATCGTGAACAGTCAAGTGACTCAACAAATACTAAAGACACCACAATAATAACTTATTGCATAACTACTGGAATGTGGCATCATTTGGCCCTGTGAAAACTGCAGAAGTCACCTATCAATACAGAAACTGGACAAATTTTGGTCTATGTCTAGGTAACTTGTGATGAATTTAGTAATAGTCATCTTAAGTGATACTGGCCAACTCAACTGAGTCATCATGTTTCTGAGAGTGCAAGACTTACCTGAAGATTGCTGCCAATGACATAAAGGGATAATAGGAAGGGAAGATTGTAAGCTTTTGATTTTCTAGATTTTTTCCATGGCTAGATTTCCTGATACAAATTTGGCTTTTCTTGTCATCAGAGGAGCTCTGGTCCTCCCTGTCACTGGGGAGGGCTGCTATTTCCTTTGGTGGAGCTCTTGTCTTTACATAGAGCATCACTTTATTGCTCCAGTGCAGATCTCTGAGTCTTGTGGCACAGATCCTTAACCCTGATGGCACAGACTTTATAGCTTTCCTCACTTTTGGACCGCTCCACTGAAGATTCTTGATACGGACCCACATGAGACATTGTGTGGGCTGTTGGCCTCCAGCTGGACTCATGAAGGATATTGCCATGTGATCCAGGTTCTCAGCTGGATTCTCTGGGATTCTAGAATGCAGACAGACCACTTTCACTCCTCTACAGTTAACTTTCTGAGTGAGTATTATAAAGTAATCCTATAAATTATATGTGCTGTATTCAGTCCATTCACTTAAAGTACTTACTACAACACAATTGCTCTTTCAACCACAGAGAGGAGTTTTGTCTAATGGTTTCCAAATTCAAGAGATTCTCAGTTATCTTAACAATTGCTTTAGATGACTCATAATAACAGTTAACACATTATTTTATATATATTCTTAGACCAAGGAAAAATTCTTTAATTTTTATACACAGACAATAATAGGCATTGTATATAAGAAATTCATTTTGGATATTATACTAGTTATCTCAATTATCTAAAAATCTGGATGGAAACACGGCATCAGTCTTTAAAATATCTTTATTCTTATCAAAGGATTTACATTATTTTATTATTAAAATATGTGAACCACAAGCATTAGAGCTAATATTGAATGTCTACTTGTCTATGAGTCAATCTAATTAGAACATAAAATTTAAGATTCACATCTAGAAATGTTCACATATATAACTTTTATGTTTTCAGACTCTAAGACTTCTCTTTGTAAATGCTATGTAACTGAATTCTCTTACCCTTCATCTTGTAATCTTTTACAAGATTTGGCTGTATGTAAAACCCTAATCAGTTTTTTTTTTGTGGGAGGCTAAAAGAATCAGAGAAAAACAAAAGGAAAGTAAAATTGTTTTAAGTAACTTAATACAAAAATCAAAAGACATACACACAAAAACGGTTACTTTTAGATCAGTGTATACTCTTAGAAATGTTGTTCAAGTTGAGCTATTGTTATAATAATCTGTTATAGACTCTTTATAAATTGATTAGTCAAAACTTTTTGGGATGCCCAATTAGTATAGACATTTCTTGCAATAAACAAACACCAGAAAACAAGTGAGAGAGAAAAACCTCTTAATTAGACTTAGAAAGGGGGGGAACTGGAGGTTTTCTCTTTTCATTTTCTAAGTTAAACTTTTATTTGAGCTATAGATCACATATGAAGAAAGGCGAGGTCATGTGCCTCACGTTCCCCCACCCCCATGTGGTGGAAGGCACTGGGCTTTTCTACTATCCAGCTCTCTACATCTTGGTAACCAAGAGAAAAATGTTAATAGTGTCTGGGTCATTCCCTTTTTACATTTAACCAATCTTTTGATTTAAAATTATTTGTCTATTATGTTGTTCATACTTCCCTTTGAGTATTAACAACCAAGTCAAATAGAGGGCAGATCTGAGACCTGGGAAGGAGTAACTGATAGAGTCAGGGCCATAATCCCAGAATCTCCTTGAGCAACAAGAAATCTTTAGAATGAAGAACCTGGGCTACACCAAACCAACAAACACATGCATATATGTGTTTTGATCAACTGCATCATCCACAGCTTTTCCTCAACACACTTGAACTTTTCATTTTTGCCACTGTCTCTATCTTTCTAGTAGAGTAAAGCCTTTATCATGCAAAAGACTTTCATATTATGTCTCTTATATTTCTATCTTTCTTTAAATATTTTTCTCCATCCTACTTACTACAAACTTTTCCATAACAAACCCAACAGTGGATACTTCAATTTTAAAATGTCTTTCTCTCCTTTTATTTCCTTCTTTCATTTTTGGTCTTGGATAGCTACATTTTTAATTTAGATTAGCTGTCAATGGACTTTCAAGTAAGCTTGAATTAGTATTCTTACTTTACCACCCAGAGAAAGCAGAGAAAAGAACAAATTAACTCTGTAATTGTATTTTAAGAATTTAAAATCCATAAGAAATGTTGTAAGCTAATTAATTAAATCAAAAATACAAGAAGCCAAAAGTAAATTAATCAATTAGCCAAGGTTTGTAATAATGGGCTTTTTGTGACTCTGGGTTGGCTCTCACCACAGCATGAACATTTTATGATTGCCTCTGTTTTTTTTGAAGTGCAGGAACTTATGTCTCTCTAATTTTCTCCTGAGCTGAGGAAAAGGGTAGATGTCTCTCCATGTGTGGCTATGGTTGTGGCACCAGAAAGTTAGGCCCACCTCAGTCAACACCAGCTCCAGTCAAGGTAGAACCATCATTTAGGGGTGTTGTGGGTTATAGGTTAAGGCAAGAGATTCTAGAGGATCCCATGTGGAGGAGAGAACCACATGTGAATCTTCTCTTTTCTTGTTAAATCTCCAAATTTTTAGGGGATAAACGACAACCACCTTCTGTCACCAACACAGGGAACAGTCTATCTCCTCCTCAGACATTATATTTTATAATTAATAAATTCAATCAACAATTGACACATCTAATCCTCCTCCCAGATAAACTTTGACCAGAAGACAGATGGGTTGAGGATGGGGATTTGTAGCCAAGTGAAATAATAGTACTTTATTAAGCTAGCTTTTTTATGAGTATGCTTTTTTATGAGTATGTGTGTCCTCGATTGGTTGCCTCAAGTCCTTAACTTCCGTCCAAGGTGAATGTTGGGATATTTTGTTCCCTGAGCCTCTTATTCTTTAATGTGTACTAAGTCAGAAGCACATTTATTTTCTGTTCTATTTTTCTCAAAAGCCTGAGTCTCAATTTTTGGTGCACCAAGATGTTTTTCCAACAGTCAATCTCAGGAAATCTGTCAGGGTGGCTGAGATCCCCTGCAACAACCCTGAATACTTGAATAATTACTTCCTTATCAAGTGGGACATCAGTGGGCCATCCCACCCAATGATGGCTAAATAATTTCCTAGAAAGTCTGCTGGAGCTTTCCAGGAGTCAGTTTAACATCATAGTTACCTGAATATCTCTTCTAAAAATTACTTCACATAATAAGGAAATCAGTTTTAATCTGCTTTCCACTTATTTTCTCCCCCTAACTGACAAATTTCATATACAAGGAGGGAGGAGGGAAGGGAAGTGTTTTAATTGGATGGTCTACTCTCTTCATCTGTCTCCCACTGCTCTATTTATGTAGATAATTCAGGCACCTGTTATCATTGGGGGCCTAACTTCACCCCTAACCATGTGAGGATCACCATGGAACCCTGGATTGGACTCAACACTCATTTTGTTCCTGTAGTAAGGTAAGAACCTTCCCACTGGATCACAGTCTAGATCACAGGTAAACAAGCAATAACTCCAACCAGCAACTCAGTGCTTTGGGCCTTGGGGATGCAGTTTTGTTCCTTGTGGAACTACTTGGGCAGCTCCAGTACTCCAGTGCGGCACACAGTTTGTGATTTTAGTTTCAGTAAAACTAATTCAAGCAATCTGGGAGGTTATCAGTCTCTCTTTTTGCCTCTTTAAAGGCAGGACTATCAAACTGAACCCAGCTCTTACCAAAGCTGGTGGACAGTACTCCCCGAACTGTTTCCTGTGCTTCTAGATTCGGTTGTCCATCTCTCCCCAGCACATCATGGTCTCCTGATACACTAAGGTTCAGACTCTAGTGACAAAGAAGATGGAAATACAACATCCCAGAGACACCACAATCCAGGAATAAGTCCCCAGAAATACTACAGAATTTTCATTAGAAAGATGGGACTTGAGGCCTTTTTCCCAGGAAGCAGTTTAGTTCACGTTAGAACTGACTGACTCAGTGAAACCAGAGACAGAATGGTAAACATGGTGTAGTTTCACCCTTTTATACAATTTTTATGTCTTTGTCTCCTTATATGGATATAACTAATATTTTACAGCCTGGTTGGGAATACATTAACATTCTACAATCTGGTTGGGTACGATTTATGTTACAGAACTAAACATCCACACAGAGACTGATATCATTCCATTGACATGTTGGGAAGGACCCTACAACTTTCCAGGAAATGACAAATGCAAGAGCATTTTTAAAATACTTACTTTTACTTTTTTACTTTTCATGGAAGCAGACACCACACTTGATGATGTATGTTCTTTGAGTGGAAATTTATAGCACATTTTTCAAGGCATTCACTGTCAATTTAGCTTCATTGCTATTTTGGACTGTTTTATGACATCTATTTTTCTCAGTCTGGCACTCCAGTGCATCCTAACACACACATATTCAGTGAGGAAGTCTAAACACTAAAGAAACACAAGACTATCAATCAAGTAGCAAACATGTGGCTACTAAGAGTAAGCTATTCCAGTAAGTGAGAATGAGACAGAGAAAAATAAAACGTGGTTCCTGATATCAAGGAGAAAAATTAAAAATTCTCTAGGGAGCTAGTAGAGACACACATAATTAAAAAATATTTTATTTTCCACTAAGTTCATATGACAGTTTGAATGTAACTGTTTCAAGGTAAAACTGACACAAGAACTTAAAGTTGTTTTCAACTCACTCCAAACATTGCAGTATAATTTTCTCTTTAGGATTCTATTATAGATTCATATACAAAATTACATGTGCAAAGATAGTGCAGGTAAAATGTTTCTAGGAAATCCAAAGTGTGAGAGACCAAAGGAGGAATGACAGCCTGACTTGTCTGTTGATAACTCAGGGTTGCTGTGACACCCATTTTTTTATCACAAGAATTGTAATTACGTTCTCTACAGTTTATGAATCTATGTAAGACTTGCTTAGTATGCCAACAAGAAAGAATCTGCATGAGGGTTGGAAAACAAAAAAGATGGAGAGATTTTCTTTCCTGCATGGAATTGTAGGAAGATGTGTGGAACCAACTTGAAATATTCCAGTGGCCTCATGAAGAACTGTTGGCAAACATGTCCTTAGTTGCTACCAACTATAGTAGTTGCTGGTGATTCCCAAAGAGATTTTTAATTTTTTACCATTTTCTAGGAAGTACCACTTGCTTCTGAACTTCTGACTTGAGGGCTCCATGAGAGGCTTACTGGAGTTCCTTGGTGCTTCTGGTTCTTGCTTGGTATCCTGGACTACCAACAGTAGTGGGGGTTGCCCTGCATAAACCCTGGTGGGCATAGGGAGAAATCTTCAGCTATATGTGAAGATGATAAAAGAAAAAGTCTTGCTCTGCTATGCACTCTTTTCTACAGAAAAACACACTAAATCCATGGATTGAGAAAAAGAGAGAAATTCCGTTCCAAATGTGAAGATTCACTTAAGGAGAATAAGACATAAAGATGTCTGGGTCCAGGACTTGAATAAATAAGCTGCTGGACAGAAATACTGAATTAGTTGATGGAGGAAAGAAAATGCCAAGCAGGAAGAAAAATCAAGGTACAACTCACTTGGGGGTGGAATGAAGGGCTCACACAAATCTAGTAAGCAAAAAAATAACATTTTAAAATTCACATAAAATAACAGTGTTAAACTAAGTATGGTGGAACATGCATGTAATCCTAGTACTCCAGAAGGCTGAGGCTGAAGAATCATAAATTAGCCAAACCTTGGCAATTTATCAACTTAGCAAGATTCTGTCTCAAAAATAAAATAATAAAGTAAAATGAAATAAAATAAAGAAAAAGGATCCATGGATGTAGCTCAATGCGAAGGTTCTGGGTCACTCCCAAGTTCTACTGCAAATAATAAAGATAATAATAATAATAATAATAATACAACTAAATAAAGAGGGATAAAACAAAGTTGGTTTAACTGCAGACATAAACTACTGCAGCTATTAATCCTGATTTTCAACTTTACTAGATTAAGATACGCCTAATAATTTTTTAAAAAGCATATTTCTGGATTTGTCTGCAAATGTTTCCAGAGATAACTAACATTTAGCCCAGTAAACTGAGAGATTAAAAATCCACCTTGATTATGGGTGGTATCATCCACCAGGATTGCATCCTGGATGAAATAAAAGAAGAGGAAGGATTTAAAATTTTTCATTCTGCTTCAGCAAATATCTCTTTTGCTACTGTTATCATCTGTGGACACCAGGCTCCAATTTCTTCAGCATTTCAAACTAGATTCATAACAATGACTCTATGGGGAGCTTTCAGTTTCCAATTATCTTTTCTTCCTTGGCCCTACTTGTTTTGGCTTCCAATATCTTGCACTAGGCAGTTTCTGGCTCTGTAACACACAGATGGGCATTGTAAACTATTCTGCCTCTGATTCAGAAAGTCTATCTGTTAAGTCTCCTTGCATATTTACACATGCATATATACACAGACAAACAGAAAGGTATATGGGTAGTTTCTATCTAGAGAATACTGGTCAACATATTTATTTTGTGGAAGCCAGAGTAAAGACAGTTTCTGTTAGAAATAGCACCAACTGTCTGGATAGAATTTGAAAAATTAATGAATATGGGAAGGGCCTGGGATATAGCTCAGTGACACAATACCTACCTGGAAAGTGTAAGATCCTGAGTTCAATTCTGAGTGTGAGGGAAAAAGTGGGGAACTGAAGCATTCCCTTCGGCATTCTCTACGTGATAAAAAAATCCTTAATTCTCACCAAGGTAAGAAATTCCATAAGATATCAACTTCTCAAAATTCCATTTTAAAGAATTTGTATTCCTTTCTTACTCTCATATATATATATATTTATATTTTTTTAGTTTCAAAACACAAGTTGAGCTGCCACACATATTATCTAAACAATAAATTGAGCTCAATTTCTAAAAACCTTTATTGCCTGAGAAAGGACTTGAACTCACCATGGCATCTAATAAAATTCAGTATCTTCCTACCATGTTAGTTTACTATTCCCTACCAAAACTCAACGTGGTATGAATATTTTTGTGTACCTTATGTTGTTTTGTAAATAGGATCAAATTATAGTTAAGTGAAACACAACCTAAGAAAAATGGGAGAAAAACTTTGCAAATTATGCATGATTGATGAAGTGTTGTGTCCAAATACATAAGGAACTTCCAGTGAATTAACAAAAAATTCAAATAAAAAACACACAGACAAAATTCTTGAGTAGGTTCCCCCCCCAAGGATAATGCACAAATGACCAAGAAGAATATGAAAGGATCCTCACCATCACTAACTATCAAAGAACTGTAAATCTAAACTCTAATGAGATATCAGTTTACACTTTAGGATGGCTACTAAAAACATATGAAAACTACAACTTAAGGTGATAAGGTTAGAAAATTCTAACTTTCTGCTGTCTTCTTGGTATAAGGAGATCTGGAACCACTATAGAAAACAGTGTATAATTTCCTCAAAAATTAAAATTAGAACTTTACAAATTTAAAATTAGAATACATAATCCAACAATCCTAATTCTGAGGATGTCTCCAAAATAATTAAAATCAAGATTTCAGAGAGATAATTGCACAGCCATGTTCATAGTAGCATTATTCACACTGACTAAAAGGCACCAACAATATTTACAGATATGAATCAATGGGCAAAAATAAAATTCAGCCCACAGAATGGAATATTATCCACCTTTAAAAGAAAGCCATCTTATCTACCATATGCTACAGTATGGATAAAATTTGAGGGCATTATGTCAAGTAACATAAATGAGTGACCAAAAGAAAAAACCACTTGATCCCATTACTGTGAAGTCTGAAGTAGAGAAATTATATAAAAAGAAAGCAAAACAATGGCTGTTAGTAACTGGGAAGATGAAAAGAGGAATCTTTTAATAGATAATTAATAGTTATTCAATAGTTTTTGCAAGAAAAAATATCTGGAGATCAGTTTGGCAATGTGAATATATCTAGCATTACAGAATGGTACATTTTAAAGGATTAAGTGGTAAAATTTGTGTTATGCTCTTTTACCACAATAAATAAAACTATACAAAAATTATCTTTATATAATTTTCAGGAAAAAAATTTTGATACAAAAGAAGTGTACCTCTACCCAAACCAAGAGGGTATGTCTATTTAATTAGTAATATTTTGTTATACATTAAAAACTGGTGGTCAACTTAACACCAGCAGAATTAAATCACCATGGTGCTGAGTGTACATGTTTCATCTGAGGAAAGTTGCCAGCATAAATAGAGATGTGGAGAAGGAGAAGCTATGTGTTGAAGTGAATTGAGGCATTGAGGCATTGTGGGTTCTCCTACGTGTTGCTGTTTGAGCCCTTGGTTCTCCTGGAGAAGCTCTAGTCCTCACATCAAGCATCACTCCTGGATCCAGAGGGGAAGATGTGTGCCACTTGGTCTCCAGGATCATGCTGGCTTCCTGGTATGTACTCAACTGTGCTTATCATCAGAGGAGCTCAGTGCCTCCGCATTGCTGGAGGATGGCTATGGTGCTTTTCAGGACAGCCTTGGTCTTTGTTTGTGAGTGTAATTTCTTGGACCCAGCATAAAACCCTCAACCTACTAGCACAGCTCCTTCACCCTGCTGGCACAGACTTTCTAGCTTCCACCGCTGACCTTTGTGCCTTCCCAGCATGGATCCATAAAACAGACTGGCGTGAGTTCCTCTTGTGGGCTGTAGACCTCCAGATGGACTTGTGGGGGGCATTGTCATGAGACCTGGGTCTTCATCTGGACCCATATGGGACATTGCTGTGGGATTCAGGCCCTTGGTTAAATATTCTATGTCTTTAGTGTTGTGGACAGAGTTCCTGCACTTTCATGTGTTAACTCCCAGTGACAATCATGAAAATAATATTATAAACTTCATCTCCTCATTCTGATTGTTCTCCTCACAACCCCTGACTACAACATATTTGCTAATGACACTTTTCTCCATAGACTGACATCAGTTCAAATCCTTAACATATATGTTCTGAGACTCTACATTTTTCATAGTGCTCAGTAAATTATGATGATATAACACACTCCAGATCTTCAAGACCTTACAATCAGTTAAATGAGCCAATAATTACAGCACCAAAAATGCAAAGCACATGAATATAATACACAGTGAGATGTTCAATGCTAAGGGTGTATAGAGAAACATGAATGGGGGTTATTAATTGTGAGGCTATGTAATGAAAGTGTTGAAGAGGACTGAAAGGCTTTAGAATCTACAAAGCAGATAGATGACAGACAAAAGTGATTCTAACATAGAAAACATGAGCAATGATGTGTAAAATATACAATGTGCTAAGAATTGCCAGTATTTCAGCATTGCTGAAATTTTCAGTGAAGACAAAATAAGAAAAACAGATAAATCTGAGCAAAAAGTGATAGGGAACTTATACTAAGAAAGTTGTATTTCATGTTATCAGTAATGAGAATCTTTTAAGAATTTTCATTAGGGTAAAAAGCTCTGTAACATAGAGAGGACAATACTTTAATTTTAGGAAAAAAACCCCAACAATTGCCACAATGTAGATTATAGGTTAAGGGAATACATCAATTAGAAAAATTTTGAAACATTACAGATTAAGGACTTCAAAATATAATGTAATTAGTGATACAGGGGAAATTTTGAGAAATATATATAGAATAAAATTTGTAAGATTTGATATTTAGTTTTGCATAGCAGATAAAGAAAGATAAATATGCTATGTCTTAATGCTTCTTTACTTTACTATCTGCCACAGAAAAAAGTAATATAGCAGAGAGCATCTCTATAGCATGAGGAAAAAGGAAATAGCAAAGGTCAGGGAATAAGCAAACAATATAATGAATTTGGATGCCCAACAGAGATTGTTCTGGAAAATGCAGCCAAATATATAAATGAAACAGCTGGATATGACTCTGAACCTCAAAGTTAGCATTACGCTTGGGGATAAAAGTTTGAGATTCATATACTTAATTCATTATATTCCCTATGGAACAGCAAAAGAATAAGATTGGATGCAGATTATATATTCTAGCCTACACAATTATTTAAGAAAAATGATTAGCAAAGATTATAATTTATGAACAACCAACCATTTCATTCTTATATTAATTAACTTTTCATCACTGGAATAAAATATGAGACATATACAACTTACAGGAAAAGTTTATTTTTACTTCCAGTATCAGAAGGTTCAGTCCATGGTTAGCTGGCTCTAAGGTAGAAACACCATGACCAAACTGCTTAGAAAAGCTGCTTAGCTCACAGCGGCCAAAGGGCAGATCAGGGAAGAGTGTCAGAGAAGAGAAGGAGAACATGGAACAGAGATAGACATACAGGTCATGCCTTCACGATTCACCCAGACATACCTAAAACTCTATTTCACTATTATTGTAGATGACACCTAAGCCAATGAAGTTGATGATGAAGTTTACCAATCATGATTTTCACTACTACACAAAAGTATTTTCTTAGTCACTTTTTTATCACTACAACACAATATTTGACACAATTTTAAAAGGGATTGTTTATTTTGACTTACAGTTTGAATAGGTTTCAGTCCACAATCAGCTGGTTGCAAGGCAGGGTAGCATGGTTGAGAGTCTTGCAGAGGAAACTTGCTGAGTGTATGGCAGGCAGGATGCAGAGAGATAATAAGAGAAGAAGGGGGAGATATGTTCTTCCAAGTCACATCCCCAGTTACTCACCTTCTCTGACCAGCCTTCACCCGTCACCATCACATTTAGCTATGAAATTATCACTGGACTAGTCCACTGATGAGTATTCCATTCCTGTTATGCTATCACCTCCCCAAAAACCTACCTATAAGCACATGAGATTTTGGGGGGGACACCTACATATAAATCATAACACTGATTTTATATAATAAAAACAATTAATTTGCAACACTAAACTGGTTCATTTTTCTCAGTTTACCATGAAAAAGAACTACGATTTTATTTACAATTCTTAGATAAAGAAGAGGTGGAGGAAGAATGGATTCAAAATGGTTGTGACCAGTGGGTTGTCAATTAAGGTCTCATTAACAATGTTTCAAGTGGATCATGTATATGTGAGTATCTTGAATATTAACTGCCTCAGCAAAGGTTTTCCTCTATTTGTGTTACTAGGTACATGAGGGCACATGTACTTTATCGTAATGGTAGCTGGCTGCATATCACAGTACCTTTCTCTGAGGGATAAGGAAGCAATCTATGTGTTTACTCACTTGGTATGACAAAGATCAGTGTAGGTACGTGTGTGCAAAAGTAGCAAAATGCAATCTTAACCCACTTTATACTCCACATAACTTTGTTTTGCATCTGTTTACCCAAACATCACAGTGGGCCCAATAGAGTCACTCTACTCCAAGATTTAACAATTTCCTTTTGATTTTTCTGGTAGAAGTAATGCAATTCAGCACAACGACACATGAAAAACAAAATTTGCAAATTTTGGAGGTGGTCTAAAGTGAATCATCAGATTGCACATGCATAGCTGATAAAGATGATCCATTATGGTGCAATACACACTTTCATAACAGAAGAACAGTGTGGGTGTACAGTGATGGTGATGATGATGATGACTTTGACACTGGTCATGTGAGTCAAAATTCCCGTGACAGTGAAATGAAGCAAGATTTGACTGATACAGACACAGGGAATGCAGACTTTCTTAAGTCAGATGTAAAAGAAGATAGCAATGTCAGTTCATATGTCTTGCTTACTTTTCTTTCATGGCTAAGACAAAATACTTGACATCCAAAATGAAGAAAGGAAAAATTTATTTAGCTTACAGTTTAAGGAGGTTTTAGTCCAGATTCATTTGGCTCTAAGGCAGGGTGGTATGGCAGAGGGGCAACTGTTCATGGTGGCTGTGGCAGATACCAAAAACAATAGAAAAAGAGCAAAGTGGGGGGGCATCTCTCTTTTCCTCCCTTTTATCGTAAGCAGACTACATCCCTCAAGTGGGTGTAGCACTCACACCATTTGTGTGCCTTCCTCTTGCACAAGCTGAGGATATTTACAAAGCAAGGACCTTGTGACCCTGCTGAATCACTTAGTTAAACTTGTGTCCTTCTCAAATTGACACAATGAGAAATGTCTCAGAGAGGATATCTGAACAGCATATCTTTACTTCCCAGGATAGAGAGCTGCTGAATTAGTAAAACTTCTAAACTTCTCAAATTGTCAAAATTTATCAACCATAACAACATATTTGACTAGTTGAAAGGTAGTAAAATGCCCACAAAAACAAATGGAGCAATTCACATTTCCCAATTTTAGAACTATATGCAAAAATATAGTGAGGGTTTTGATAGAGATGCAAGGTATTGGATGCAACAGCAGAATTACAATTCAATGTTGGAAATGTAACAAAAAAGGCTATAAAATACTGTGAAATACACAAAGGTACAAATTCAAGTAAAACATTGTGTATCCACTAACAGCCATATTAAAACATGTATTTATTATGACACATCACTAACTGAACTGAAAGCAGGGATTTTTCATGCTGATTACATGAATGGAGAAGATTTACTGAAATGTAATGGGTCAA
>PVJX010040484.1:0-15171 GCA_004027295.1 Dolichotis patagonum | reverse complement strand
GATTGTTATCTCTTCCTCTTGAAGTTTTCCCCTAACTAGTATGTAGTGACCTTCTTTATCTCTTTGGATCATTCTTGGTTTGAAATTCACATTGTCTGCAAACAGGATTGCCACTCCTGCTTTTTTTTGGTTTCCTGTTGCATGAAGTATTGTTTTCCATCCCTTGACTTTCAGTCTATGAGTGTCCATTTGGGTTAGAAGGGTTTCTTGTAGACAGCATATGGTTGGAGGTTGCTTCTTGATCCATTCTGCCAGTCTGTTTCTTTTGATTGGCGAGTTGAGGCCATTTACATTAATGGTTGTAACTGTTATATATTGGTTTATTGTTGACATGTTATCTTTCTGCTGTTGTGTCTTTAGTTTTCCATTCTGTTTAATTGTCTGCCTTGCTTGGTGGTTTTCTCCCGTGTGTATCTAGAATGTCTTTCAGTATTCTTTGGAGGCTTGGTTTGGTGTTCATGAAGATCTTCAGCTGTTCTTTGTCATGGAAGTATCTTATTTCTCCATCCATTTTGAAGGACAGTTTTGCAGGGTATATCAGTCTGGGTTGGAAGTGGTTTTCCTTTAGGATCTGAAATATTTCACTCCATGCTCTTCTTGATTTCATTGTTTGTGTTGATAAGTCTGCCATGATTCTGATAGGTTTTCATTTATAGGTGATCTCTCTTTTCTCTCTAACAGTTTTTAGTATTCTATTCTTATGTTGGATTTCTGGGATGGTGATTCTTATGGGTCTGGGTGTAGTTTTATTTTGGTTATGGCTGTTTGGAGTTCTATATGCTTCACTTATCCAGATGTCTGTTTCTCTTCTCATGTTTGGGAAGTTTTCAGCTATTACTTCTGTAAATATCCTATTGATATCATTTGGGCTGTCCCCTTCTTTTTCATTTATCCCTATTAATCTTTGTTATTTTTCTTTGCATCATCTTGCAGGTGTTGAGTTGTTATTTCCTGATTCTTTGTTATTTTTAAAAGATCTTGTCTTTCCTGCTCACTGGCTTCAATCTTATCTTCGAGGTCTGAAATTCTATCTTCACTTTCATTGAGGTGGTTTTTACTGCTTTCAATAGAATTTTTGATTTCCTGTATATCTCTTTGAATCTGCTTTATGCATTCTGTTTGTTTCTTATATTGTTCATTCAGGGATTATATCTGTTTGCTTTGTTCCTCTAATTTTTTAGCTGTGTTTTCACTAGATGCATTCACTGTTTCTTTCACTATTTTTATCAATTCTTCTTTTACCTGGGCAAGTATTTCTCATTTGAATTTCTCCATAGCTTTCCCTATTTGCATATTTATTTCATTTGATATCATTTCAGATATTTCAGGTGTATGGCTTCTTTTTTCTTCTATGTACACGGCTTCTAAGCTTTCTTGGAGAGGGCTAGGGCTTTGAGCCTGCCTTTTGGTCTTTCTTTTTGTCATTTTTCTATATTTCCTTGCTTTGAGCAGTGTTCCAATGCTTTCTCTGCATGTGTGGCAAATTACCTCTTGTACCCTCAGCTCATGGAGGGCCAGTGGCTCCCCCACATCCTCTTGGCTTCCTCACAGGGTCCTACCTCCCCTCTGTGGGCTCCTGGCTCCCTAAGTTGTAAGGCGAATGCTGGCTGTGGTCAACCTGGAGCGTGTGGAATCTCAGGCAGGCCAGGCCACTGTACTTTGTCCTAGGCAGGTCTCCAGGAGGTTCCCTGAGAGTGAAGGGTGGGCCTACAGGTCCCAAAGAGTCAGGCTAAAATGCTGGTTTCTGCAAAATTCCTGGACCCAAACAGACCTGGCCAAGATGCCAGTCTCTGTAAAATTCCCAATCCAAACAGCCCAGGCCTCTCTGCAGGTCCGGGAGGTTCCCAGTCCCAAAGAGTCAGTCCGTGATGCTGGTCTCTGTGAGATTTCCTGGGGGTGAAGGGTGGGGCTACGGGCCCAAACAGACCTGGCCCAGATGCCCGTCTCCGGGAAGTTCCCTGCGGATGAAGGGCGGGCCTACCAGTCCCAAACAGTCAGGCCGAGATGCCGGTCTCTGCAGACTTTCAATCCAAACAGCTCGGGCCACTCTGTGGGTCCGGGAGGTTCCGTTCCCAAAGAGTCAGGCCTCATGTTTATGTCTAGCCTGAGCATCATAGTGAGTTCTTCTCAGAAAAGAAAAATGAAAGTGATGTAAAGGAGTACAGTCTTATATGCTAGCTTTCTGTGAGGCAGAAGAAGGATTTCAAGCTTGACCCTAGCCTGGAGAAATTACTAGGACACTGTCTCAAAATGTTAAATAAAAGGCTGTTGATGTAGTTCAGTGCAAAGTCCCTGGACTGAATCTCCACTATGGGAAAAAATGAGTTGCTCTTATACTAATTATTCATTTTGTGTTACTTGAAATGATAAACAATATGACCCTTGATCATTTTAAGATTTACTGCTTAATGGTTGTTTTTCCCAATTATTGGCTTATATTAAATGACAGCATAGTTGATTAAAGTCATTTACAAAGACATCCCTCTAGAGTAGCAACTCTTAAACTTATTAAAGTGTTAGATATTTTACTCTTTCTCCTTTTTCCTAGATATTTCTTGATAGTACATCACAAACAATTTTTATATATCAGCAATCTATCACACACATTTGATACAGCCAGATACATTCCGATAGAATTTTATTTTTTTGGTACCTGAAATTAAACTCAGGACCTTGCAATGGCAGTCAGGTGCTTATGCCACAGAGCTATATCCTTGGCTATACTTTGATAGATTTTTAAGAAGGTAAGGATACTTAAATTTTGTACTTTAAAATGTTTTAGTGTTTTAACTTAGTTTTAAACAACTTGTTTATTTTATTTGTATCACATCCATTTATAAACTATTATCTCAATATACTTCCACAACTTATTTCTGATGTTTACACGCACCTTACCTACAAAACTTAAGACATTAGATCCATATTGTCAATTTGTTATTCTATTTTAAAGAGAATAAAATAAAACAAAATAATAAAATGAAACAATGGGACTGATTGCATTTCAAAAACAAGACAGTAGGAAAACAAAAATTGTTATTATTTTTCACATTGTTATTCTTCATATAGTTGCTCAGATGACCAGACATATGCATTTAAATGTAATCAAATAATATAAACAATAAACTTTGTTTTTTTTTTTACTTCCATAGCTGTCATTTCAGAAATTTCAGGTGTGTGATTTTGAACTTCATTTTCCTAATTTTATTTTAAAGAGAATAAAACCAAACAAAATAAAACAGAATAAAACCCATCAAAACAAAGCAGTGTTGGGGGGCTGAGGCAGGAAGGTTATTGCAAGTCTGAGACCAGCCTGGGCTTAAAATTGAGCCCAAGACCAGCCTGAACTGCATAGTGAGACCCTCTCTCACAAAGATAAAACACAATAAATCAATAAAACAGACAAACAAAAATAAACAAGTGAAAGTGATACATGATTTTCAAAACAGGATAATAGAAAATCAACAGTGGCTACTATAATGCCTCGTTATCTTCAGAATTGTTGCCCATACCATCAAATGTAACAAAACCAAACAAAACAGAAGAAAACCAATCAAAACAGCACTGACTAAAACAAAACAATAAAATGGAACAAAACAGTGAGAATAATATTGCATTTCAAAAAGAAGACAGAGGAAAATGCCCATAGTTGCTATATTGCATATTGTTATCCTCTGAATAGATGTTCAGACTACCAGCTTGAGGCCTGCAAAGTCTATAAAACAATATGAGCATTAAGTTGTTTTTGTATCGTAGTTGCTAGCAACTCAGTCTATGCGCCTCCAAATCAGCTGGTTGCTTACCATGGGGTTGGTGGAGGGGGGCTTCTTGTCTCCCAGGCCACATGCGGACACACTCACAGGAAAGGCAAACAGGCTTCTTGTTTTTCCTCCTGGGTCTTGCATGGCTGCCACTGGCTCATGGGAAGGGTGAATTTGACTTTTAGTTTCTTTTGTGTCTATGTCTCCTAGATTTGTTCTGGGTGGGCTGGAGGTCTGAGATTGCACTTTTCTCCTTTGTCTTGACATTTTCTTGTGTTCCTCTGAATCAATCAATTGCTAAGTCCTCAAAATTTCCTGCACTGACTTCCCACCACAGCATGCAGCAAATTGGGCTAGGCACCTGGGTTCATCAGATCTGAGGTTCCCAAGGTGGCAGCGAGGTGTGAGATGGCAGTTCACCGATGCTCACCCTGATGGCATTGGGTCCTCGGGATGTGGTTTCCTCGTTTCTGGATCTGGAGAGGCAGGCTCACTGGAGGGCATGCCTTCTTCTGCTCTGGGCCTGCACCAGTGGGACCCGGCCCCAGTGGTGGTGGGGGCTCAGGGATTCTCATTCTATTCTTCTGTGCATGCTCCATGACAAGGTTCTTTAGCTGAACATCAAAATGGAAAAACTGAGCAAGAAACAGACACACTTTTGCCGTGGGTTTGATAACACTCTAAAATATTTTGTAAAAGTCCCACTGTGAGTGGAGTCTAAACACCATTGCTAACACTTTGAGGTTCCTTAACAATGTAAATTCAGAAAACAAATGGGCATGTAATGTTTGGTCCACATCCTCAGAATTCTGTTGGATGCTGATTGCAAAGCAGGAAGGAGTGCAAAAACCTCTCCTTGCACTTGGACTTCAAGAATCTGTAGGTATCTAGATAAATTCTTGCTGGGTTTGCTTTATTCCAAACCTTTCAGGTTAAACTGGTCCATACCCAAACACCTCTGGGGATGGTGACTCTCTTCTTTGTGAAGACTGTGGTACCTGGGAGTCAACTTTTCTTTCAAAGGCTCCCCCTTAGTGGCAGAAGCCTCTTTTGTGTATGTTTTGTTTTTTTCTCTGCTGGAGGTAGCAACCTTGGTGGCAAGCTCTCTAATGGAGTAAAGGCTGATTGAACTAGGTTGCAAGTTGAAAATGTCTCAGGGAAAACTATTTCTCCTCTGCCCTGTGCCCATTTCATATTTTGTCCCTCTTATTCCAATTATCTACATCCAATATACCTAGCTTTAGAAACCATGGATTATATTTGGTTATCTCCTATAGCATTTTTGATAACTTTTTGTTGGTACCTGAGCCCCTGAGTGTTTTACCAAACTTTGCAGCAGCTGAATGAATCTCTACTCTTCAGCCGACATGTTCTGACCCATGTTTTCTAACCAAGCTTTTTGTGCCAGTGAATGCTTTCCTTTTTTCTGTTTCCTTGCAGATGTCTCTGAAATTCTTCCCCAAAAGTCCTTCTTCCATGTCTGTTTCACTACTTCTTTCCTCTCAAGGTCATTTTTACTCATTCCACTTTTAGTAAAACAAACAGTAGCAGTTTTTGGACATCAGTTACCAGGAGATTATCAGTCTGAATATATCATTTACACACACACACACACACACACACACACACACACACACACACACAATGTGGTATGTATATATGTGGTATTTATAAATTTATGTTCAATTGATTCCACTTAACAGTATGGCCCCAAGATGCATCCATTTACCTAGGACTGTCTCAAGCTTATACTTCTTTATGGCACAGTAGTACGTCACTGTGTAAAAAATAACACCTTTATGCATTCACCAGTTGATGTGCATTTGGGCTGTTTCCAAGATTTGGCTATTACAAACTGTGCCTTCCTGCTTTGCAATCAGCATCCAACATAAAAATGTGTTTGTGTATATATCACTGTAGTATGATGATTTCAGTTCTTTCAAGAAGATGCCAACATGAGGAAAAGCTTAGTTAAACTGAACCTCTAGCTCCAGTTTTCTGAGGAATTCCCATGCTGCTTTCCACTGCTTTACAGTCCTCTACGCTCCCCATAATAGTGGAGAGTGGTTTCTTTATTCCCCACAGCACCAAGAGCAGTTGTTATTGGTTCATTTCTAGATAATAGTCATTCTGACATTTCTTGGTTTACTTTTTGCTGAGTTGATCTATTTATTCGTCACAGTAGGGTATTGAGGTTCCCAATGACAACTGTTCTTGTGTTTATTTGATTTTTCATGTCCATCAACACCTGTTTTATGTAGTTGGATGCTCTGTTATTTGGTGCATATATATTTATGATTTTCATCTTTTCGTTTTGGATTGTTCCCTTTACCAGGGTGCAATGATCTTCTTTGTCTCTCTTAATCAGTCTTGGTTAGAAATTCAGGCCTGAAAAACAAACCTCTTCTCTGCAAATAAAATAGCTACTCCTTATTTTTCCTGAGTTCCTGTCAAAGGCAGTAGTATTTTCCATCCTTTGACTTTCACTCTATGAATTTTTTTTAAATTTTTATTTAAAGAGAAAAACAAAACAAAACAAAAAAAAGGGTAGCAACAATACAGAATTCCAAGGAAAAAAAGAAAAGAACAAAAACACTAAGAAATCATTACTTGATAACTTACATACTGTCATCTTGGAAATAGTTTTTCAAGTTACAAAATTAAAACATACAAAGCACACATTCAAATGATGAAACTGTTAACAGTTCTGCTCCGCAATCTAATGAAAATAGTAATATGGTCATTCATCTTACACACTTAAACATACATGCAATTATATCCTTTAGAGCATTTTCTTTTCCTCTCTTTTTTATAGTAGCAATTATGCATTTTGGGTTTTATTACTCCTACAGTTCTTATTACTTTTTACACTAGAAACACAATGTGATATTTATAAATATGATTCTTATTTATTTCACTAATGAGGATAGTCTCAAGTTGTCTCCATTTCCCTATAAAGGCCTCAAGATATCCTTCTTCATAGCTGAGCAATATTCCATTGTATAAAAATATCACATCTTCTTCATCCACTCTGTGGTGGATGGGCATCTTGGTTGTTTCCAAGATTTAGCTATTACAAATTGTGCTGCTATAAACATGAGTGCACATATATCACTCTGACATCACCTTTTCCATTTTTCTCGGAAAATACCCAGGAGGGGAATAGGTGGGTTGAATGGAACTTCCAGTCCTAGTCTTCTGAGAATTCTCCATATTGATTTCCATAGTGATTGCACCAGTCTACACTTCCACCAACAGTGGAGAAGTGTTCCTTTTTCCCTACAGCCTCACCAACATTTGTTATCAGTTGATTTCTTGATGGCAGCTATTCTTTCTAGAGTAAGATGGAATCTCAATGTTGTTTTAATTTGCATTTCTCGAATGACCAGTGATGGTGAACATTTCTTCATGTATTTATTTGCCATTCATATATCTTCATCTGAGAACTGTGTGTTCATCTCAGATGCCCATTTTTGGAGAGGGTCTTTGAATTTGGGGGGCTTGATGTTTTTCAATTCTTTATGTGTTCTGGATATAAGTCCTTTGTCTGAAGGGTTGTTGGCTAAAATTCTTTCCCATTCTGTGGGTTTTCTTTTCACTCTGGTGGTGATTTCTTTTGAAGTGCAGAAACTTTTAAATAATATGAGATCCCAGTTGTTGATGCTCTGAAGCATTTCCCATAGTTTGTATTTTGTTCATGAATTCTCTGCCTACCTCTATGTCTCCAAGACTTCTACCTACCTTATCTTCTAGTAGATTTAGTGTTTCTGTTTTAATGTTTAGGTCTTTGATCCACTTACACTTTAGTTTTGTGCATGGTGATAGGCATGGATCTAGTTTCAGTCTTCAGCATGTGGAGAGCCAATTTTTCCAGCACCATTTATTAGAGGCTATCCTACTTCCAGTGAACATGTTTAGCTCCCTTGTCAAATATCAGATGGCTGAGTGTCTTTGTACTTATACTTAAATCTTCTAATCTGTTCCATTGGTCCTCAGGTCTATTTCTTTGGCAGTACCATGCTGGTTTTATCACTGTGGCTTGGTAGGACAGTTTCAAATCAGGAATTGAGATGCCTCCTGCCTTGTCTTTATTGCCCAGAATTGCCTTTGCTATTCTAGGTTTCTTCTGGTTCCAAATGAATTTTAGGAGTGTTTTCTCTAGATCTGTGAGGTATGTCAATGATATTTTGATTAGGATTGCGTTAAATCTGTATAACAGTTTTGGGAGTATAGTCATTTTTACGTTGGTTCTTCCTAGCCAAGAGCAAGGAATATCCTTCCATTTTCTAATATCCTCTTCAATCTCCTTTTTCAGTGTAGTATAATTTTCAGCATATAGGTCTTTTACATTCTTAGGTTGATTCATAAGTATTTCAGTTTTTAGATGTTATTGTGAAGGATATTTCCATAATTTCTCTCTCAGTAAGTTTCTTGTTTGTGTACAGAAATGCTATTGATTTTTGAGCATTGACTTTGTAGCCAGCTACACTGCTGAGTTTGTTTATTACCTCTAGTAGTCTTTTATTGGAGTTTTTTGGGTCTTCTCTATAGAGTATCATGTCATCTGCAAATAGTGATAATTTAACTTCTTCCTTTCCTATTTTTCTTCCTTTTGTTTCTCTTTCTTGTCTGATTGCCCAGGCTAGTGTTTGCAGAACTATATTGAAAAAGAGTGGTGATAGTGGACATCTTTGTCTTGTTCTGATTTTAAAGTGAAAGCTTTCAGTTTTTGTCCATTTAGTATAATATTAGCTGTTGGTTTGTCATAGATGGCTTTTATAAGGTTACGCTAGACACCATTTATTCTGAGATTCTGTAGGGTTTTTATCATGGACATGTGTTGGACTTTATTGAAAGCTTTTTCTGCATCTATTGAGATGACCATTTGGTTTTGTTTTTGGCTCTGTTGATGTGGTGTATTACATTTATTGATTTGCATATGTTAAACCATCCCTGCATTGCTGGAATGAACCCCACTTGGTCATGATGTATAATCTTCTTGATGATTTGCTGCATTCTATTTGCCAGTATCTTATTGATAATCTTTGCATCAGTGTTCATTAGTGAGTTTGGCCTATAGTTTTCCTTTTTGGTTGGGTCTTTCTCTGGTTTTGGTACCAGAGTAATACTTGCCTCCATGAATGATTTAGGGAGGATTGCTTTCTTTTCAATTTCATTGAAGAGTTTAAGGAGTATTGGCATCAAATCTTCTCTAAATTTCTTGTAGAATTCAGCCATGAATCTATCAGGACCTGGGCTTTTTTTGTTGGTAAGTTTTTAATTATGTTTTCAATTTCAATAGCTGATATCGGATTATTCAAAATTGCTGTATCTTCTTGGTTGACCTTTGGTAGTTCATATATTTTTGAAATCTGTCCATTTCCTCTGTGTTTTACTCTCTATGTGAGTAGAGATTTTGAAAGTAGGTGTTCATGATCTTTTGAATTTCCATGGGATCTGTAGTAATTTCTCCCTTTTCAGTCCATATATCATGAATTTGGGTTTTTTCTTTCTTTTTCTTTATAAGGTTAGCTAGAAATTTATGAATTTTGTTTATTCTCTAAAAAAACCAGCTTTTTGATTCATTACTTCTTTATATTGTCATTTTAGTGTCAATTGTATTGGTTTCTGCTCCAATATTTACTATTTCCTCTTTTCTATGAGCTTTGGGTTTAACTTGTTCTTCTTTTTCTAGAAGCTTGAGATGAAGCATTAGGTTGTTTATTTTTGCTGTTTTCTGGATATGACAATTTATTGCTATATATTTCCCTCTTAAGACTGCTTTCATTGTATCCCACATATTACAATCTGTTGTGTCTGCATTTTCATTGAATTGTAGGTATTGCTTTATATCTTCTTTAATTTCATCTGTAGCCCACTGGTTGTTCAAAAGGTTTTTATTTAATTTCCATGTGTTTATGCCAGTCTTGCAATTTCTTTTGCCATTAATTTCCAGCTTCAGTGTGCTATGGTCAGATAGCACATATGGGATAATTTCAATACCTTTGCATTTCCTTAAGCATATTTTATGGGATAATATATGGTCTATTTTGGAGAATGTCCCATGTGCAGCTGAGAAGAATATGTATTCTGTTGTGTTTAGGTGGAACACTCTGTAATTATTTAAGTCCAATTCCTCACAGGTCTGATTCAGTTCTATTATTTCTTTGCTGACTTTTTGTCTAGTTGATCTATCTCTTTGTGACAATGGCCTTTAAGGTCCCCTGTAATAATTGTGTTCTTGTGTTTTTGTTTTTTCATGTCCATTATTACCTGTCTTATATAGTTGGGTGCTTCTGTGTTTGGTGCATATATATTTATAATTGTTAGTTCTTCCTCTTGAATTTTTCCACTTACAAGTATGTAGTGACCTTCTTTGTCTCTTTTAATCATTTTAGGTTTGAAGTTCACATTGTCTGCAAATAGAATAGTTACCCCTGGTTTTTGCAGGGTTCCTGTTACATGGAATACTGTTTTCCTTCCTTTGACTTTTAATCTATGTGTTTCCTTTTGGGTCAGATATATTTCTTGTATACAGCATTTTATGGGATCCTGTTTCTTGATCCAGTCTGTCAATCTGTTTTCTTTTTTTTTTTGATCTGTGAATTGAGCCCATTTACATTTATGGATATCCCTGATATGTACTGGCTCAACTTTGCCATGTTATTTTCCAATTGGGCCCTGCTAGCTGCTTGGAGTTCACTGAGCATAGTCCCATTAGGCCTGCTGGTTCCTCTGTGCACCTTGGGGTGGTATCAGATGCAGGGCATGGTCTTACTGCCTGGAAGCAGAGCTTCAAGTTTGCCCCATGTGCATTGGGATTCTGCAGGAGCGTGCACAGTCAGGGCTCAGGGTGGGTTCTGGGCCCTGCTGGCTGCTTGAAGTTCTGAATTTCTTTTTTTAATTAAATGTTTCTTGTATGCAGCATATCATTGCAACCTGCTTCTTGATCCATTTTGCCAGTCTGTTTCTTTTGATTGGCGAATTAAGACCATTAATATTAATGGTTACAACTGATGTGTATTGACTTCTCCTTATGTTATTTCCCTTTTGTGGTTCCATTGTATTCCTTCTCTTTACTTACTTGCTTTATCGTGTAAATTCTTTATGGAGACATAATCCCTGTTATCATTTTCTAGAATGTTCTTCACAACGTTTTGGAGTGATTGTTTGGTCGTCATGAATTTCTTCAAGTGTTTTTGTCATGGAGATATCTTATTTCTGCATCAGTTTTGAAAAATAGTTTTTTTAGGGTACATCCATCTGGGTTGAAGACTTAACTTTTAGGGCATGAAATGCTCCATTCGACACTCTTTTTAACTTTGGGGTTTGTGGTGAGAAGTTTGCATTAATTCATATGGGCCTTCCTTTATAGATGATTTGTTTCTTTAACAGCTTTTAATATTGTGTTCTCATACTCAGTTTCTGGAATCTTGACTATCCATCTTGCTGTAGATTTTTATCGTGATGAATTTAGTTTCTATCTGCCACAGGCAAACAGGTTTTTTAAAATGTCATTTATATCTACTGATTTTTCATTGACTCTGATCAATATTATGTTATTCTTCTTCGCATCATCTAGCAGCTACTGAATCAATTTTTATCAGAGCCTCTAACTATTTTATTAAATCTTTCTTTTCATGATTCATAACTGCAATCCTGTCTTTTTTTTTTTTTTTTTTTGACACAAGGACTTGCTATGCAGGTCAAAATGGCCTGGAGTCACGATGTGGGCCAGGCAGGTCTTAAACTCATGACAACTCTTCTGCCTCAACTTCCCAAAGGCTGAGATTATGGGTGCATGCCACCATGCCTGGCTGATCCTGTCTTCAATATCTGATATTCTGCCCTCTCATTGGCTCACTCTGGTGTGTATAATTTCAAAGGAATTTTTAAACTTTGGGATACCTGTTTGAATCTGTTTCACAGATTCCATTTCTTTCCTACTTTGGGTGCATGGCAGGTACACAGTGCCAGTCCGTCTGTTCCCTGGTACAGCTGTAGGCCTTGCTATGGGCGCAGAATGCTGGGGAAAAGGGAGACTTCCCAACTGCTTCCAACTCACAGAGTGAGCTGTCACTCTGTCACCACCCCTCTTGATTGAAACATGTCTGAAATGCAATGTTACTGCCCCTCCTGTGCTGATGGCAGCCTGCCCCTACATAGACAGGCTGTTAGGAGGAGCAGACAGCGTCTCGGGCATGCTGCAAAGCCCAGCAGCTACTGGTGGCTTCTTCTAACAGTGTGGGTGATCAAATATACTTAATGGTTTAGTTACTCCTCTCAGATTTGGCAGCCAGAGAATCAGGATGACTGGTCGCCCTCCATGGATCCTGCACCTCCTCTAGGGCTGGAACTTGAGGGCAGTTTATCTTCACTATGGACTCAGTTACAGTTTAAAATCTGTCAACATGCACAGATTTTTCCAAGAGGGGAAAAGCAGAGGTTTTCTTTTCTCCCCTTGTAATAAATGATACAGCTCTGAGTCTATCACTGCCTTGCCTTGGAACCATGTTTAGGAGAGAGTAGCTTGTCCTACACTGCACTGGTCTACACTGGTTGCTGAAATTTCCTGTATTCCTAACTGTTTTGTATATGCTGCATTTGGACTTAATCCTGGCAAGAAGTCATTTTATTTCAAAGGAAACAAGATCTCAACAAATCATGAAGCTACATACAAGCTACATATACTGTGAGGGTCGAGACACCCGCCACGTGAAGGAAGACACCAACAGACGCCTTCTCATGCAATAAGCATGGGGTCTTTATTATCCAAGCATGCGTGGGGCTCACTGAACATGCAGGAACAGAGAGCTCCGAGCTAAGCATGGGCAGGGTTTTTAAGCTATTGAACAAAGGGAGGAGGAGACCTTGCAAGCGCGGGTACAGAAGCAGATGTCATTGGTTGGTTTGAATGGCAATCCTGTATTCATTGGGGAGAGTATCCATAGGGTGAGGGTCCGAGACCGGGGTAGTGGACGCTACCTAATAAGGGCAGTAGATGCTCTGGAAAGGCTCAAGTTGTAAATTCCTTAGTCAAGGGGGGGTGGTTTCCATCTCGTGACCCAGTTTTCCCCACCCAGTTACCCAGTTCCGTCCTTGGGCAACTTTAGATTTCAACAGGCCGTGTACAAACAGTTCATATAGTACAAATCATACATTACTAACAGGAAATATTTCCTTTACAATACCTATAAACTCTGAGTTCAGGTCACAGTTACTGTCACAAAGGATTGAATGGAACTCCAACCCACCCCCTTTTCATATAACAAAAGTGCCTTAGCATGAGTTGCAGCTGTCACCACTACAGTAAACTGGTTAACAGATGTTTTCCAGTGAGCTTCACAAGAAAAAGTACCATGAGCATGAGCCACATCGATGGTGTCTGTCTGGGCAGAGGGTGGCTGGAAGGGGCTGTGCACATTATTGAGGTCAGCCTCAGACATAATCTGCTTGGAACTTTGAATTGGGAGAGCTTTATGCAGTCATAGCAAAGTCCTCAGCACCAGTCCCACCACTGTGTTGGTGAGGGGCTGGATACCAACAAGCCACAGAGATGCATTTGGATGCAACATCAGTCTCCTCTGCCACAGGGGTCACATTTCCCTACCCTGGTAGGAGGATGGTGTGACCACTGTAGAGGCTGGGGTAAGGAAGGCTGTGCCTGTGCAGAGGTAGAAGCAGGAGAAGGCAGGAAGCAGGACTCCCAGGAGGCCCTGCACACAGCCATTAGCCCAGGGGTGGGTGAAGCCCAGTGCTTACAAGCGGGGGAAGAAAGTGGGTCAGTGAGTGAGAAAGTAGATGATAAAAAGGATCCATAGAGGCTGGGGATTTAGCTCAGTGACCCAGTGCCTGCCTGGCAAGCATGAGGTCTTCTGTTGGAATATTGATACCAAAACAAACAAACAAACAAACCAACCCACAATGCTAGGCAAAGAGAAATAAAATATGAAAGTCTAAAGAAACAGCAGACAGACCGATCAGGACTAACAACATCTATATCTCATCTGAGTCCCCAGTTCAGAGAATGCAGGTGTGCTGGGAGCACCCTTTATCAAACATTGAATTTTACACACTTATTGCCTATGTTTTCAAGGCCATCTTTTATGTTTTATCAATTACTTACTGATTCTTAAAGTGTTATTGTATGATTTTCTGTATGTTAGTTCCACCCTGTGTTCTGACTCTTTAATGGGGGGGGACTGGCCATTTATTGCTCCCCTCTTGAATTTTATCTTCTTATCTTTTGCTGTTTGTTTTTTAACTACGTAAATGATTTTTGAATGAGAGTTGCCAAGGTGTAGCCAATGCATCTTGAGTGGAGACCCCAGCCTGGCAGCAGCACCTGGAAAACCATTGGAAATGGACATCTTCATGCCCTCTGCAGACTTGACTTAAAAACTTTGGAATGAGGGTGTTCAAATATGGACACTCAAGTACTCCTAATGACTGTGTGTGTGTTCTGAACCCACAGCTGCAGTGAAGGGGCTCCATTTGTATTTTACCAGCATTCCTGTCCTCTTGCCCTTTTATATCTTGGCCCCTCCTTGGGTGAGGTGTCATCCCTGATTTCTAGAACTTCCCTAGAAGATGGGTAGAGAGGGCTCAGATTGCCTGACCCCACTCTCCATGCAGTAGCTATGGTTTCACAACTGTAAATTTAAGGGGTTACTGACCCAAAGTCCCTCAGATTTAGATGATCCTTCCTTCTTCTGCATCATTCATTGTGTGTTTAGTGGAACCCGATAGATACTGCCCTTCCCTGTGAGTTTGTTCCTATCTTGTGCTCATCTTTCCTTCACTGCTTAAGTCAGTCAACTTTTTGTTATTATAGTGGAATATTTGAGGCCAGTAATAAGTTTATTCCACTTGAACTTTTGGAAACTGAAAGTCCACACAGCATGGTGCAGGTTCTGGTGATGCCCATGGGCAAGTATCACATGATGCATGGTAGCATGTCAGGAATGCATGTGAGGAGAGATCATCTGGCAAGGCAGGAAGATAGCATTCTGGACATTCTACCAAGTCCCTGTTTGAAAAAAAATAATAAACACATTTATATTGACCACAATACAAAAACATTAAGATTAGGGGTTTGCTTCACGCCCAGGAAGTCTCCCAAAAAGCAGCATCTCAGGCTGTCTCTTTGGGACCCAAAAATCCCGGACCATAGAGTGGCCTGAGCTGTTTGGATCGAAAGTCTGCGCAGACCTGCATCTCTGCGTGACTCTTTGGGACTGGGAACTGCCTGGAGATCGGCATCTGGGCCAGGTCTGTTTGGCCCCGGAGCCCTGCCCTTCACACCCAGGAAGTCTCCCGGAAAGCAGCATCTCAGGCTGTCTCTTTGGGACCCGAAAATCCCAGACCATAGAGTGGCCTGAGCTGTTTGGATCGAAAGTCTGCGCAGACCTGC
>PVJX010040483.1:0-15171 GCA_004027295.1 Dolichotis patagonum | reverse complement strand
AGATAATATTTTATTTTATTTATATGCACATATATGTCATAAACCACATTTTCTTCATATTGTGTGCATACTTATATGAGTACCACATATTCATGATATATTTATGTTGTGTATATATTTATATACATTTTCTTTATAGACATTTAATTTGTTTCTGTGTTGGTACTGTGAATAATATTGCAGGAAATGCTTTCTAAATATTGAGATAAAATTTATATATTGATATACACAGATCTTAAATGTATAGTTCAATGACTTTTGACAAATAAATACACTCTTACAATTGACACCATATTGCAGACATAAAATGTTTTCATCTTACCAGAAAGTTTTTTCATCTGTTCTTCTAGTCAACCTCTAAACTACATATGCAATCAGTATTATGACTTCTATCACCATACATTGTCTGTAACAGAACTTCATATAAATACTCTCTACTTTTTGTGTCTAGCTTCTTTCCCTAGCCTTTTTACTTTTTCATTAACCCATGGTATTGAATATGTTCATTTGTAGCTTTAAGTAATATTCAGTTTGTATTAACTATAATTAGCTTATCCATTCACTAATTAATGCTCATTTGTGTAGTTTCCAAATTTTTATATTGTGAATAAATGTGCTTTCAACCTACAACTACTTAATATTATGTATTTTACTTTAAGCACTGCTTTACCTTATCTCACAAATTTTGATATGTCTATTTTCATGTTAATGAAGTTAAAGTACTTTTAATATTCTATGTGCTTTTTTCCTTGGCACAAGGAATATTTATATTTCCTATATATTTCATGATTGATTTCTAATTTAATTCTACCTTATCAAAGAATGTGTTCTGCAAGACTTAAATAGTTTAAACATTTTTAAGTCTTGCATTATGGACTGTAACAAAGTCTATCTTAAAGAATATTTTAGAGACTATAACATTAGTTCCTTTTGGAACTAAGACATCCATTAGAGCCAACATCAAGGAGCTCATGACCCAGAGAAAACAAATTCTTTGTAGATTGCTAGGGGTAATAATCAACCAAGCCATTCTCCAATTATTATTCTTGGATCCATCAATTCTGGTTACTAGAGAAATAACAAACATATATCAGACATTTGATTTAGAGCATCCAAGAAGACATTGTCTCTGGAAAGTGTTGCCACCTAGTTTATGCAGTTGCTCAATCTTCAAAAAGCAATTCCATCATCGTGGCAAGCCTGCCACTTCACGATGACAGAAAAGTGGCAAGAATAATGAATTCTGTAAATACAGGCTCATTTACAACTTTTCTTTATTATGAAATGACTTTGAACAAAAATGTAATCCCATAATGGTGGATAACTGACGTAATAGTATGTCAGTTTATAAATGAAACTGACATACTATTTCTAGGACAGCTCTGCTGTTTACATTTCCAGGAGTAATATGAATGCTCCAGTTTTTTTTTAGCATTTGACATTGTGTGTGGTTTTTTTGTCTTTAAAGTTTTTGATTAACATGATAATTGTACATATTAATGGTATATGCTCTGATATTTCAACACATGTCAATAGTATTTACTGATCAAAATAGGATAGTACTTGCTCTTCTTATAATTTCTTGATATGTGGAGCCTTTGAGCTTCCTCTCTTCTAATAGTTCTTCATTAAATATATAATAGGCTACTGTGAACTTATCATCTCATTGTACTATGGAATTATTTTAGGTATTCCTTTGGTGTGAGTGATGGTATATTTCTCTAAAAGCTAGTGATTTTGAATATTTTTCTTCTCCATATTTGTCATCCATATATACTTTTTGGTGAAGTACCACTTCAAGTACAGTAGATCTTTTTCTAATTAGTTGTGTTTTTATTGTTGAGCTTTGAGAGGTTTTTTTTTGTATATCCCATGTATAGGACTCCTTTGTCAAATATGTGTTTAGCCAATATATTTTTTGCTAGTCTGGATCTTTTCATTCAATATTCTTTAACACAATAAAACTTAAAAAATTTTGATGATCAGTAATTATGGAGTTTTTCTTTTATGGATTATACTTTTCAGTATAATGTCAAAGAGTTCTTCAACAAGCTCTAGATCCCAAAGATTTTTATGTATCCATACACTTAAGTCCTAGGTTAAGTTCTGTTTAGAAAAAAAAATCCCACTGAGATTTTGACAGATACTGCATTTAATCTGTATGTTCTTTTGAGGAAGAACTGACATTTTTACCATGTTGAGTCTTCTAACCTATAAGCACAGTATGTGCCTGTGTTACCATCTTTGAATTCTCTCATCATTTTTTTAATTTTTATATGTACACGTTTTATTAGATTAATATTTTTCTTTTTTAACAATATCAAATGGCATATTTTCAATTTCATTCACATGTGTATTGCTAATGTATAGAAATATAATTGATTTTTGTATGTTAATATTGATTATATCATTTGATATTGCCAATTTTGAAATTAATTCTCAGGTGTTTTCTATGTATACTATCATGCCACATGCAAATATAGATTAGCTTCTTTCTTTTAAATTTAAAAATATTTTTCAACATATTACACTGATGAAAACCATCCAGTAATGTATATTACTATAAGAATTTCCTTATTTCCTATGGTAGAAGGGAATAAGTAAAAGTATTCCATCTTTCGCTTTTGAGCAAGATGTTAGTTCTAGGTTTTTTGTAAATATCCTTTGCAAAAGTTGATGAAATTCTGCCTCTACTCCTGTGTTTTCCAAGTCTTTCATCATGAATATTAGGCTGAATATTTGAGATGGTGTGTTGGTGTCAACTGATACAATTTTGTGATTTTTTTCAGTACCCTGTGAGTATGGTGATTCCATGAATTGATTTTTGAATATTGAACCAATCTTATATCCCTGGCATAAACCCTGCTTAAACATGGGTTATAGTTTTTCTTATATGTCTGCTGTCACTCTAGTTGTTTATCTTATATATATAAAAGGATTTCTCACCGTTTAAAATACTTTAGTTTGATTATGTATGTTTGTGTAGATTTTTTCCATTTGTGTGTACATGTGTGTGCATGTGTGCACTTGTATGTGTGTGTTTGCATTGTTTGTTAGTTTGGCATTTGCATTCAATAGGTTTGTGTCTTTACCAAAATTTCTAAAGTTTCTATCCATTATTTGTTTCAATACCTATTCTCTTCTGAGAATTTGGTCATATAAACATTAGATCCCAGTGTCCCACAGGTCCCTGTGGTTCTTTTCACATTTTACTTTCTTTTTATTATTCTTATTAGATAATTTCTATTATTCTTTCCTCAAATCCAGTGATTTACTTTGTCATTGCCATTCTACTGTTGAGTTTATATAGTAATTTTTTAAAACTTTGGTTATTATATTTTTTAGTTCTAAATTTTCTATATGTTTCTATCTTTTTTTATCTTTTATTTGTTTACAGAAATGTTTTGTTATTTGAGTTATGTTCGTGATTATCCATTTAAGCATCATTATGATGGGTCATTTTAAATCTTGGTCAAATAATTCTGTATCATCTGTTATTGTTGTGTGTTCAATTTTAAAATGATGTTCTCCTGGTTCTAAATCTATGTGATTTTTAAATTGAATTCTTGGGCCATGAGTCTGCGCCCAGAGACCCACAATCATCTGGGAACCCACAGTGAGGCCCATTGTGACTGGGAAGCTGTGCTCAGTGACCCGCCCACACCCAAGAACCATAGATGAGGCTCCTGGGAACTGGGAAGCTGTACACAGCAACCTATAGCCATCTTGAACCTTCCCTGAGGCCCACGGGATTTGGGAGTCTGTGTTCGGTAACTCCCCCACATCTAGGAACTATCTCTGAGGCCTGTGGGCACTGGGAGACTGCATCCAGCAACCTATAGTCATCTGGGAACATAGAGTGAAGCATGTAGGGACTAGGAAACTGTGTCTAATGACCCACCTACACACAGAAACTGTAGGTAAGGCTCCTAGGGAGTAGAAAGCTGCACCCAGTGACCAACAGTCATCCAGAAACCCTTGCTGAGGCCGACAGGGTTTTAGAGTCTGCACCCAGCTACCCACAGTCATCCAGGAACACTCAGTGAGGCCCACAGGGATTGGAAGTCTGCACCCAGTGACCTGCCTATACCAAGGTACTATAGGTGAGGCTTCTGTGGACTGGGAAGCTGCACCCAGTGACCTGCAGTTATCCAGGAACCCCCACTGAGGCCCACAGTGTTTGAAAGTCTGTGCCCCATGACCTGCCCCATACCAAGGAAATTTCTCTGAGGCCAGTGGGGACTGAGAATCCATGACCAGTGACCCAGTCACCTGGGAACCCACAGTGAAGCCTGCAAGGACTGAGAGTCTGCTCTTAGAAAACCTTCCACACCCAGGAACCATCTCTTAAGATTGCAGGGACTTGAATCCCTCACCCAGAGACCCACAGCCATCAGCAACCCTCAGTGATGCCTGTTGCTGGACGGGCTCCCAGCACAGGAAGCACCTAGGACTTGGCATCAAAGTGAATTGGTGGGACACAGGAAAATGCTAAAACAAAAGCACAAAATAATCTCAAACTTCCAGCCCATCCAGATCTAGTACAGGAGACATAGATATTGATGAAATTAGAAATTTCACACCTGAAATTTCTGAAATGATAGCAACGAAAGTGGAGAAACAACTTGATGAAGCTGTAAAGGAAATCAGATCAGAAGTAGTCTCTCAGGTAAAAACAGAAAAGATACACATAATGAAAGAATTGATGAGTATATCCAAGGAAGACATAGAAAAAAATAGAGGAGCATATAAAAATGATGGAAACCTTGAATGAACAATTTAGGAAGCAATTAGAATACATGAAACAGATTCAAGGAGATAACCAGGAAATCAAAAATTCTATCGAAAGCTGGAAAAACTGCATAAATCAAATTGAAGACAGGCTCTCAGAACTTGAAGACAGGAGTGGGGCTTGTGATCATAAAAGAAACATCTCTTAAAAATAACAAGGAATTAGGAAATAATTGAACATATGCAGGATGGTGCAAAGAGAAACAATATAATATTGATAAGTGTCAATGAAAAATGAGACAACACAAATGACAAAAAACAATTTGCAGAAGTA
This sequence comes from Dolichotis patagonum, assembly GCA_004027295.1. Lineage (NCBI taxonomy): Eukaryota > Metazoa > Chordata > Mammalia > Rodentia > Caviidae > Dolichotis > Dolichotis patagonum. The sequence goes on along the minus strand of PVJX010040483.1, from coordinate 10,106 downwards.
ATAGAAATTTTCCCAAACATGAGAAAAGACTAAGTGATACAGATAAACAAGGCATGTAGTATGCCAATTAGCCATCAACAAAATAAATCTATAACCTTGACATAAGCAAGATACCAGAAATTCATCATAAGAAAAATACATTAAGATCTACTAGAGAAAAGAAACAGATCACCAAAATGGAAAGCCTATCAGAATCACAGCAGACTTCTCAACACAAACCATCAGGTCAAAAAGAGCATGGAGTGAAGTATTTCAAGTCCTGAAAGAAACCAACTTCCAACTCAGATTAATGTACCCTGCCAAACTGCCCTTCAAAATCAATGGAGCATTAAGATACTTCCACAACAAACAACAGCTGAAAAACGTCATGACCACCAAACCAACCCTGCAAAGAATACTGAAAGGTATTCTAGATAAACATAAAAATAACTACGACTTCAAGAACACCAACAGAAAAAAACCACCAAGCAGGGCAAACAGTTAAACAGAAGGGAAAGGTAAAGAACCAACAACAGAAAGATAACATGGCAAAGAAACCATTAAGTATCAGTTATAATCATTAATGCAGATGGCCTCAATTCACCAATTAGAAGAAACAGACCAACAGAGTATATCAAGAATCAAAATCCAGCACTATGCTATGTATAAGAAACACATTTAACTCAAAAAGAAATTCATAGGCTAAAAGGTTTTTCATCAAAGGATGGAAAACAATACTCCATGTGATGGGAACCCAGAAAAAAGCATGGATAGTTATTCTGTTTGCAGACAATATGCACTTGAAACCAAGAATGATCAAAAGAGATAAAGAAGGTTATTACGTACTTGTTAGGGAAAAACTTCAAGAGGAAGAGATGACAATCATAAATATATATGCATCATATAAGTGAGTACTCAACTATGTAAGAAAAATCTTCATAGACATGAAAACTCAAATAAGGAATGATAGAATTGTAACAGGGAACCTTAACACCCCATTCACACAAAGAAACTAATCAACTAGACAAAAAATCAGCAAAAAATAATAGAACTGAATCAAACCTGTGAACACATGGTCTTAGTAGACATGTACATAGTGTTCCACCCAACAACATCAGAATACATATACTTTTCAGCTGCACATGGGATGTTCTCTAAAATAGATCATATACGAGCCCATAGAACATGCTTAAGTGCAAAGGAACTGAAATCATCCCATATTATCTGACCATAGTGCACTGAAATTGGATATTAATGACAGAAGAAACTGCAAATACTCTATAAACACATGGAAATTAAATAGCACCCTGCTGAACAACCAGTAGGTTGCAGATGAAATTAAAGAAGAAATTAAAAAATACAAACAATCAAACAAAAATAGAAATGAAATGTACCAGAATGTGTGAGATGCTATAAAAGAAATCCTGAGGCAAATTTATAGCGATGAATTCTCATATCAGGAAAACAGAATGAGCACAACCTAATGCTGCACCTAAAACTTCTAGAAAAAGAAGAATAAGTCAAATCCAAACCCCAAAGAGAGGAAATTATAAAGATCAGATCAAAAATTAATGTAATGGAGACTAAGTAAACAATAAAATAATTAATCAAAAAATTGTTTCTTTGAAAGAATAAATAAAATTGATAAAACTCTAGCCAATGTTACGACAAAAGGAAAGAAAGAACTTGAATTCAAGCAATAAGGAATGGACAGAAATCACATGATAATCTCAATAGATACAGAAAAATCTTTTGATAAAGTCCAGTACTCATTTATGATAAAATCCCTAGAGGAAATTGGAACAGAGAGTCTTTATCTCAATTTCATAAAAGCCAACTATTACAGATCAAAAGCCAACATCATATTAAATGGTCAAAAACTGAAAGCTTTACTTCAAAGCTTTCAGAACTAAAGCTAAAATCAAGAACAAGAAAAAGTTGCCCCCTATCACCACAGCTATTCAATATAGTTCTGGAAACATTAATAAAAACGATTAGACAAGAGAGAGTAATAAAAGGAATAAAGGTAGGAGAGGAAGAAGTTAAAATTATCAATGTTTGAAAATGGTATGTTACTCTACATAGAGGACCCCAAAAACTGCAACAACAGATTTCTGGATCTAATAAGCAAATTGAGCAACATAGCTGGGTACAAAGTCAGTACTCAAAAGTCAATAGCATTCCTGTTCCCAAACAGCAAACTCACTGAAAGAGAAATTAGGGAAACCACAGCCTTCATGACAGCATTACAATAAAAGGGAATACTTAGGAATCAGTCTAATAAAGGATGTAAAAGATTTATATGTTAAAAATTACAGTACTCTGAATAAAGAAATTGAAGAGGAATTTAGAAAATGGAAAGATAACCCTTGCACATGGAAAGGAAGAACCAACATGGTGAAAATAGCCATACTTTCAAAACTGTGATACAAATTTAATGCAATCCCAAGCAAAGTCATTAACATATCTCACAGATCTAGAGAAAACATCCCTAAAATTCATATGGAACCATAAGAAACCTAGAACAGCAAAGGCAATCCTGTGCTTCAGATGCATGGCAAGAGGGAATACAATCCCAGACTTCAAATTATACTACAAAGCTGCTATAATAAATTCAGCATGGTACTGTCAAAAAAACAAACCTGAAGATCATTGGAACAGAACAGAACATGCAGACACAACTACAGGCACACTCAGCCACCTTGTCAAATGGGCCAAACACGTTCACTAGAAGAAAGCCTCTTTAATAAGTAATGCTGGAAAAACTGACTTTCTACAAGCTGAAAACTAACTCTAGACCCATGTCTATCACCATACACTAATAAACTTAAGTCAAAATGGATCAAAGATGTCTTAGTTACATTTTACTTGTTGTTGAGAAAAATACCTGACGCCCAAAGTTAGGGAAGGAAACGTTCATTTCTTACAGTTCTTGGAGGTTTCAGTCCGTACTCAGTTGGCTCCAAGGCAGTGTGGTATGGCAGGGCAACCATTCATGGACTCTAAAAACAGCAAAAGCAAAAGAAAAGGACAACCCTCCTTCTTCCCACCATTACACTGGCTCCACCCTTGGATGGCTGAAACACTTACACGACCAATCTGAGTGCAAGATAACAAACCAAACACAAATGCTCGATTCAGTCACCTCCATGATTTAATGAGGCTTTGTGGGGGGAACATTTAAATAACCCACAACAAAAGATCTAAATATTAAGACAGAAGCACTAATGCTACTGGAAGATAAATTAGGTAGAAATCTCAAGGACATAGGGTAGGCCGAGAGTTCATGAACAAAAACCAAACTGCACAGGAAATATTCAAAGAATCAACAATTGGGATCTTGTGTTATTAAAAAGTTTTTGCACATTGGAAGAAATCACCAACAGAGTGAATAGAAAACCCATAGATTGGGAAAAGATTTTTGCCAACTGTCACTCTGAGAAAGGACTTCTATTTAGAACTGAAAAAAAAAATCAGGTCTCCCAACTTGAGACTATCCTCATTAGTGAAATAAATAAGAGTCAAGTTTATAAATACCACATTGTTTCTCTAGTGTAAAAAGTTATAAGAACTGTAGGAGTAATGAAACCCAAAATGTGTAATTGCTACTGTAAAAAACAGAGGAAAAGAAAGTGCTCTAAAAAGGATATAACTGCATGTGTGTTTAAGTGTGTAAGATAGATGTCCATATTACTGTTTTTGTTAGAACCTTGAGCAGAACCATTAAGAAGCTCATTGTTTGAATGTGTACTTTGTATGTTTTAACTTTGTAACTTGAACAACTATTTCCAGTGATGACAGTATGTAACTTATCAAGTGGCGATTTCTTAGTATTTTTGTTTTTGTTTTTGTTTTGTTGTGTTTGTTGTTCTTTTTTTCTTTTTTTTTCTTTCCCCTTTGGAATTCTGTATTGTTGCTACCCTCTTTCTGTTTTGTTTGGGTTTTTTTTCTTTCTTCTCTTTAAATAAAAAATTAAAAAAATCAGGTCCCCAATATCCAAAGACCCAATCCAAAAATGCGCATCTGACATGAATATGCAATTCTCAGATGAAGAAATACACATGTCAAATAAATATATGAAAAAAAATTCAGCAACACTGGTCATTTGAGAAATGCAAATTAAAATTATACTGAGATAGCTCTTTCCAGAAAGAATAACTAATTTCAAGAAATTAACCAATAACAAATGGTGGTAGAGCCATGGGAAAAAAGGAACCCTTTGCCATTGTTGGTTAGATTATAAACTGGTACAGCCACTGTGGAAATCGTTATGGAGATTCCTCAAAAAAATAGAATTAGAGGTTCCATTCGACCAAGCTATTCCCCTTCTGGGTATTTTCCCAGAGGAATTCAAATCATCATACTACAGCAATATATGTGTACCCATGTTTATAGCAACCCGATTTGTAACAGCTACATCTTGGAAACTACCCAAATGACCATCAACTCAGGAATGAACAAAAAAGATGTGGTATTTTTATATAATGGAATACTACTCAACGTTAAATAATGATAAAATCAAGGCTTTTATATGTAAATGAGTGCAACTACAAACCATACTCATAAGTGAAAGAAATCAGACTTGTTATGTAAACACAGAATTGTCTTACTAGTATAAAAAAAGTGAAAGAGTAAATAAGGTCCAAAAGTTATGATAGATATAATGAAAGAGAAAAACCTGCTCAAAGAGAAATTATATTGCTTGATCCATTTTGCATGCCTGTATATGGTAGTCTGAACAACTACTCTGAGGATAACAATATGCAGTATGATAACTGTTGTTAAATTACTATGATACTGTTTTGAAACCCTATATTGCCATTTGTCATTTTGCTTTTGTTGTTGTTTTTTAATTGTTGGCTTGATATTTCTATTTTTTCTTCTTTAAAATACAAAAATTGAATTCTTGGTATTTTGAATTTTATATTTTGAAATATTGGATGTTATTTAAACTTTCTATTTTATTAGGTCTCCTATGACATCACACTGGCAGAGGAAGTGTTTATTTCCGTGTTACTGCCAAATGAAATCAGAAATCCTGGTTCTTTACTCAACCTCCATTCACAGTTTGGGAAAGTTGAACACCTTACTAATACTTTTTGGGAGTGAAAGCTAAAGCTCCTCTCTTAAGCTTTTGCTCAAACTAACCTGGCTGATAGAGGGAAGATCATCTAATTCCTGCTTACCACCTGCCTTTTGGTGACAATTGCCACTGAACCTTCTCTAACGCATCACTCCAATGTGGTAGTTTGACTAAGAAGTGTCTGGAGAGAACAGAAATCTAGGTTCAGTACTTATTAATAGGGAGAAGGTAGGGCTTCAGTTTTTCCTTGTGGCATTTGGCTAGATTAAAGTAGCTATTGTTTAATTTTTTTTTGACTTGCTAGGCTATGTCTTTTTGGTCTTTGGGCTAGAGAAAACCAACTTTCCTGAAGGATTTTCACTATCTGCTCATTGGCATGCCTCAGGTGCTGGCTTCTCCATTACCTATTCTGGTTTGTTTAAAGTAAAAGAATATCAAAAGAACTCACAATTTTGACATTCTGAGGATCCTGAAGTCCCTAGTAAGTCTACTATCCTATAAGAGTCTTCTTATAGTATTTGTTTTATATATAATGTCTAGGTTTTTAGCTGTACTTAGTGGAAAAAATATGAAGACATGAAACTACTCATTGTGTCCTGAATCTGGAAACTGATATTTTATTTTTCTGATTTTCCATTTATAAAATGTTACCATAACATTAGGCATATGAGCCTGCAGATTCTCATTCATAATGTTCATTGAAATAGTATATTTCAATCATGTACCTCTTAGCTTTTTTCATCCCTTGAATCATTTTGTTGGCTTTCAGTAGATAATCTTCAGCATGATTGTGCTTCTTTGAATATTCTGATGGTATTCCTCAAATGTCTCAACTCTGTGACTCTTTTTGACATCAAATTCAGAAAACAGTAATATTATTGACCTTCTCGACTGTGTTGAATAAAGACAAAAATAAGGATGAGTCCTCTTTACATTCAAAGCCACCATTAACTGTCTCCACTTCAGAGTGACTTTTCATTACTATTTTCTATACACTTTTATAAAACTCCCCTACTTTGTTTTCTTCATATCATTTACTATTGGCTGATGTTTTATTCTTCGTATCACTTACTTTTTTCTGATATTTTTATGTCTATGGATTTTTTCCTTGTCTCTCCCTCAGAATGTAAAAGTTCTAGAGTGGCAGGTGCTTTGTTTTGCTCATTTTGTGTTCCTGGGACCTAGAAAAGTCACTGACATATGGTAGGTTCTAAATGTTTAGATGGATAGAATAAATACATTACAGTGATTTAGGTGGAAAAGAGGATGGAATAAAAAATTATGGGTACTTAGTGTGGAAACTTCCAAGTAATTTGTATCCTAGAAGAAAATAACTTTAGACATACATACTAAACAGATCAAAATGCATGAGGAGAAGAAAATAACATCACTTCTCTCTTTACTTTTTAAAAATCTTCATTGATCCCCCATTTCTTACTTCATTAATATACTACAGGATGGGGACAAGGTCTTTCTGAAGATGGCATTTGTAGCCCTCTGATGAGAAATGGTAAATTCAAACATAGACAACACCTGACCAGAAATTTCCACATTTTACTCAAATGATAGCAAGAAAGAGTTAGGTCACCTGGCCCAGTGCATTAAAACACATGTGCTCACTAGCATAATTGGATCAATTCTAAATGTAGGTCTTCCAAATGAAGTTTGAGACCTTGGATTATATTCACATTTTATAGGGAAGTAATTAAAATGAATAGAAGGAAACAATGATGTCATCTCTTCTGAGAAGTCAGGACACTTATTTACCCTCACTCTGTAACTTTTATTCCAGCTACCTATGGAGTCCCACATAGACTGGGTTCTCTATACTTACCATAGCAGAGGAGGGGATGCAGTCTTTTCCCTACAGTGACATTGTACCTTGGAGAAACACTAGAAAAGGATGAAGTATTTATCACTATATCTGTTAGTTTGATATCTCTGTAAGCAACTCAAGTATTAGGTACCATAGACTTAAAAAAGAAAACTGTTTATACCTTCCCAAGATGTTTATAAAAATATGCCAATTTATAAGGCATACTCAGAATAGTAATTGTATGTGTATACCATAATAAAACATTAAGGCTACACTATAACAAAAATGGAGCTTAAATTCACCTTCATGTCTTTTCAAATATAATAGCCTTCTTGGGAAACACAATTCAGATTTGAACACATTAGTTATGTATAACACTTGTTCTGGATAACTGATATCATTGGAGCCATAAAATTATAGAGCTACCTGGCCATTTCCAGAAGAATTTCCTCCAGAAATTATATGACTCCTTGAACAGGCAAAGCTTTGACTCCAATGATATGCCTTCAATAAGCTCTCCATCATATTCTCTTCCATTGGTGCAGTTGTCTTAATTTTACTTAAGTGCCTACTGACTGACTTTGATTCTAAAAGACAGCATATCTTATTGAACAGAATTTAAGCTTGGGAGAAAAAGAAAAACAGCTGCCTTCTTGACCTTCTTGCCTTCTTCCCACTACTAATGCAGATGAGAAGGAAGAAAGAGAAAAACAGCCCTCATTCCTAACTAGATTTACTACTTTGTAGACTTGCTTACTTGCAGCAAATTAAAAACCTCCATATAAACAAGTTCACTGAAAAATATTTCCTGTCAATACAAAATTCAGTCTGATGATTTGTTCCTACAAAATTATATTTCAAGTGGTTAGTTGGAATTTTGCCTTTATTTGCTCTGCTGACACAAGGAAGGTGCTAATATATTGAATGTGCTTTTTTGCTTTGTTTTTATTCTACTCAAGTATTTCCATTTATAAGTAATTGTAGATAGTAGAATGAATAATGGAGAAATTTGTTTACTTTTCTTGTAACTTAGTGCATATTAAATATTCCATAAAATACGGAAAATACTTTAAACTTTCTATCTTTCAAATTTCTGTGAACATAGCAATAATTCATTCATTTATTCAGTATTTACTTGAGTACCTTCTGCCTAGACACTGATGTCAGAGCCACAAAATAGGTAGGAAGTGGACCTTCTATTACAGTGGGTTCACTGTTTAAAGCTCTCTTTTCTCTGAAGAGCATCACCATATTTTGTTTCCTCCAATAAAATTACAAGTTCCTCCCAAGTGGACATCCTATCTTGTGTTTTCTATGATGCTAGATATTAAACAAATATTTATTGAGATGTATTGAACAAAGACTTTGAAGATGTATGTGAGGAAAGTTTTACAGTTATTTATATTAGCTGTAGAATGATCCTTAAATATCTAGCCCATGAATTTTCAAACCGTGTTGCCATTCTATATTGATACCCTGGAGTCTTCTTCCAAATAAAAGGGAAAGCCCATATTTATAAGACTAATAATCTTTAGTTCAAGCATAATATTTTTATTTCAATTTTTATATGGGATGTATCATCTCAGGAAAGCTTTGACTGTTTTATAGAAATTAAATACGCTGCTTGGTCCAGCATCTCTTATCTTGTAGAACTTTTTGGTAGACCTAATAAAATTGGATGATTTGTCTAAAATCACTCATATTTCATAATACTCTTACAATTAAAATATACATCTTCCAATCTGGTTTATTTGCATGACATTCTGCAGCTGTTGATTAGCTCCCAATTATTGCATGACCTGCACAATGTTTGACACATGGATGTCATGACTGAAAGAGTTAAAAATCCACCTAGGTGATACTTCATCTTGCCTTGGACACAGCTCCATATCTCTGCACTTAGCAAAGTGAGTGTCATACTATTAAATGTTTAGTGTTGGTGGTTATACTGGTGGTAGTTACTCACGATTGACTATTTCATGTTTCCAGATATTCTAAGGTGATCTGTGGTGTTCTGTTTTCATTGTCTCCCCCAAATTGCTATTCCTTCAGCTACTTATCGTTTGCCTTTGTATTCTGATTATAGTCTTTGGAATAGACTGAATGTGGAAAATAAATTATATATAGGTAGACCTAACCATAGCTACTACTTATATGCCCTTACCTTCTATGTTTGATTATGTAACAATTGATACTGGTTTATAGAAAATATTAAAATAAATAAAAGTATAGAATTTGAGTTGTGCTAAATTGTTTTTAACTATTTAAGATGTTTGTTTGCTTTAAAAGTATCATTGTGCCATCATTTGACTTCTCTTTCTAACTACATCTCTGTAGTTCGAAGTTTCATTTTGAATTAGTGATTTTAGCTTTTGCTTATGCTAGCTTTCTTCATTTTGTAGGCTTAGTTGGTTCATATTTATTTTGCCTCCTCTGTTGCCTGCCCACTGTTTTATTTTTTTATTTAAAGAGAAAAAACAAAACAAAACAGAATAAAGGGTAGCAACAATACAGAATTCAAAGGAAAAAAGGAAAAGAACAACAACAAAAAAACCTAAGAATTTATTGCTTGACAAATTACATACTGACTTCTTGGAAATAGTTGTTCAAATTACAAAGTTAAAACATGTAAAGTAGACATTCCAACAGTGAGACTGTTAACAGTTCTGCTCCATGATCTGACAAAAACAGCAATATGGTCATCCATCTTACCACTCAAATATACACGCAATTATATCAAAAGGGTAAAATTAAACACAACAAAACAGAACAAAGCAGATCACAAGAAAGCAATGTAAGAGACATAAATTTCAAAACTAGATAATCAGAGATATTCACTCTCTTATCATATTGACTCTTATTTTTCTTCCAAATAGTTGTCCATATTGTCACATACAGGGAATTCACATGAAAAAACCTAGTATGGAATTGATCTGAGCAGGACGAGGAGGGCATTTCAGGTCTTCAAGGTCAGACATTAGGGAAGCCAAGAATGGCTGTCATAGTGTCTCTCATTCTCCTCAGAACATCTGTCCATACCTTAATGTGTGTTGAACTTAAACAAGGCAAAGCAAGCTAAAATCACTTTGAACAAAAAGTGATAGTTTTGCTGGACTTCACATCATGACATTATGGAGTCAGCACTGGGTATTGTAGTGTCTCTTTTTCTTCAAAGTAGTTGTTCATTTCAACATGTGTTATATAGTTGGTTCTCGTAAACTGTTTATA
>PVJX010040482.1:0-15163 GCA_004027295.1 Dolichotis patagonum | reverse complement strand
AACCTTCTCCTAAGCTGACTGTCTCCCTCTTCCCTGGCAGACACAGCTGTCCAGAATGGGGACAGCACAATGTCACCTCCAGCCAGGGCAGAGACTCCCTATGCAGCGCCTGAACCTGGGGGTACAAGAAGTCCTGGGCAAGAATCTCTGGCACTATAGAGTCAACAGAAGGGGAGGATGTGGCCACAGAGGGCGGGGCCATCTCCAGGGCATTTCCTCAGCACACCTTAGCATCTGAAGAGAACCGTAGTCCCGTCCTGTTTAGAACTGGGATTCCTTCCACCATAACCACTGCCAGCCACAAAAAGAGCTTTGCCTTCATTAACAGTCTCATCGCCCGTGTCATCTTCATCTTCTTCACCATCGTATCACCAACATCACCTTCCTTACCATCATCATCGTCGTCATCACCCTCTTTTTTTTTTTTTGGTGCCAGGGATCAAACTCGCAACCTCGCACTTGCCAGGCAGGTGCTTACGCCACTGAGCTAAATCCCTGGCCCATCGTCATCATCACCATCAGTATTCTCACCAATACCCTCTTCTTCATCACCATCATCACCTTCTTCATCATCAGCGTCATCATCATTCGTCACTGCTGCCACTTATTGAACACCTTCTGGGTGCCAGACACAGTGCTGGGTACTTCCAATGCTCTATTAGACCACCCAGTGGGGGAGGGTTGGTTCCAACTGATTGATGGATGAGGGAACTGAGGCCCAGAAAGGTGAACTGGCCCAAGGCAGCACATATGATGAGCAGAAAGGGGGACTTGAATTCAAATTTTTCTGATTTCCAAAGCTCATTTCTGGTCATTGTGGGCCAACTTCTGGTGTGCACTTCTGGGGAAGGGAGGTCACTGCCCCCACCAGGTAGCAGCTCCATTTCTGCCTAGTGCTGACCGCTTTCCTGCAGGCCCCTCCTGGCCCCACTGGTCCTAGTTATGCCTGATGGTCTGACTTCTGCTCTGTTCGGCAGTTTTTTTTAGGTTGAAAGTCAGTTCAGCTGTCTTCCTGAGCCTCATGGGTTTTGAGATGAGCAGTAAACTCTTTCCATGACTGCACATGTGCCTCCTGGTCCTCCTGGACTTCTGTGACCCTGTCTTCTTTGTGTCCTTGCTTGTATTCTTACCTAGCAGCAATAGAACATGTCACTTTGTCGCTCAGAACCCTACAGTGAACCCTCTTGGCAGTAAAAAGAAAAACTAAACTTTATCATGACCTACAGGCCTTATATGATCTTTCTTTGGACTTCTCATACTTCATCTCCTTCCTCTTTCCTCCAGACATATGAGTCTCTCTGCTCTCCTTGAGTACATCACGCACATTCCTACCTCAGGGCCTTTGCACCTGCTGCAGCCTTTTACAGTGAGATATTATCTTGACAGTTATAGGCAAGCTTCTCTCCTCTAGTGTACTTAAGTCTCTGCTCAAGTATCATCTCCTCAGGCGGACCTTCCCTTAACACTTGCTTTGGTACGGCCCCTCACCTCTAGTTTTTTCTTTATTTCAGGACTCATCACACCCTGGCACATAATTACTTTACTATTATCTGTCTTCTGTACTGGAACCCAGGACAGCCAGGGTTTTATACAGTTCTTCATCCTTCTGTCTCACCCCCATGTCCCTCTCGGTTTGGAGGCCCTGACTTCAGGCCAGGCTTAGCTTACCCATAACCTTCTTTAGGTGTGACCCAAGCCAGACCCTCACCTTCATGACTCTAGATTCCATACCTCTGGTTACACGGCTGGAGAAACAGCAGGGTCACCAGCTGGCTCAGAAGGTGTGCTGGTTCTGGAGTCCGATGGGGAGTAGTGAGTGTCTCCACTCTGCTAGCTCTATCCTGTGTAAAATGGTGTCCGTGACGCCAGCCATACAAACTAGTGAGGACAGAGACTGTGAGTGCGGAGGGCAAAGGGGGCATTTTGGACCTGGTGGCTGTGGCCACTGCCACTGTTGTGGTTGTCATGAAGCTAACCAGGTTTGGCAACTCTCCATCCCCTGGGTGAGGACAGACTGGAGCAGGGGTGGGGGGCACAGCAAAGGGTGACCCATCTCTGTGGGTTTACATTGTGCCCCTCTCGGCTCCCATCGTGAGGCCTACCTCCCTCCTCTGTCTCTGAGCTCGTGGTTTATGACTTGAATTGTTCACTTCACATGAAGTCTCAGGGTGTGAGAGTCACTTAGCAGCTTTGGCCTAGTGGAATTTTCTTTCTCGCTGTGGTCAAAACACTTGTCTTTCTTCCATCAGCTTGCCGTGGGCAAATCTGAGGGGGCTGCTGCTGGTGACACAGGGCTTCGGCCTATTCCCACCATGTTCTCTCCCTTCCCCGTGCCTTCGGGTCTCAGCAGAGCCTCTCTCAGTCTCCTTCCACCCCGGCTAAGGTAGGACATTTCATGGTCCTCTTTCTGGCTTCTTGCTCTTTTTCTTTGCAGCACCTTCCCTATTAGTTACTATCTTTTCACTTCTGTCATTTCTTGTGTAACGCTGCTCTCTTCTCTGAAGGCCAACCTTCCCCGACCTTCTTAAGTTCTGGTTGGGACAGAGTCTTGTAACAAAAGACAGATTAACAAGAGAAAAATAAGTTTATTAATGTGTGCGACCTGCGTGCCATAGGAAAAACCTCAGTACAAAGCAACTTGAAGGCAGTGACTAAAGTCTGGTTTAGATATCATTCAACAGAGAAAAACACACTGTAGAAAAGCAACTGAACAATGAAGGACAGTTCCCAGCTTCCAAAGGTGGGGAAAGCGTGGGGAATGAACTCAGAGTAAAGTCTTTCCTGGGTCCCTCTGGCTCCATCACTGACCTGATAAAATTTGTAAAGGGGAATTTATGTTTTGTCTTTAAGAGGGGAAAACAATCAAGGGATTTGAGTCTGTAAATCTTTGTCCTGCTTTTAGGCAAGCAGGGAGGGCATCTTCATTATCTTCAGTTTAAGGATCCTTTCCATTTTGGGGAGAAACATTTCTATTTCCTTCCTCTACTATCTACAAGCTACACAAGCTGGCTGAGAACAAACAGAATGTCTGCTGTTTCTCCATCCTGGACCCTTGGTGCCCAGCACACACTGCCTGGGCCACTGTTAGGACTGTGTGAGTATTGGGCAAACTAACTTAGGACCTCATGATAGATTTCCCCTTATCTGACCCACAGTTCCTTCTCTGGAAGATACATTCTTTCCCACAAGAGAAACTGGGTCATGGTAAGCAGGCCCACAGCAAGGGGCCTGTGAATGAATGCCCGCTCTCCAGGGCCTCTGTCTCCTCAGTTTGCTCTGGGCAGAAGAGGCTGGGGAACAGGACTGGTGCCACAGAGCATCCGTGTAGTCAAAGCATGCGGACTCGAACTCAAGTCATTGGCTCCCATCTGTGCACCGTCCTGGGTTTACTGAGAAGCTGCTAGATGCTGGGAACCCATGGCTGTAAATCCAGGACATTCCCCACTTTGCAGAGTGGTCAGTCTGTGGGAACAGATGCAATGTCAGATGTCACAAATGCCTAATTATAGGACTACAGGAGTTGGGGGCCCTACCAAGAATTCTGGGGGCAGGTGGCAAGGGGAATTGGCAAACCTTCCTTCTGTCACCTAGAATTATCCTGGGGAAATGGTCAAGGTTTTCAAATGCTCTTGGCTCTGAGTCCAGAGGTGTCTGTGACCAGGACTCCTTTGGCTGACACATCTCAGGAGCGATGCTATTTGCTTTTGAGCTAAATAATAGCAGACAAGTTTAGAGAGGTCTGCAGGGACTGACTTTGGGCCCTTCTCACGTAGGTCACTGGGCCCTTCTCACGTAAGTCACTGGGATTCTTTGAGCCCTGATGTCCCTAACTTGTGTTTCCTGCTCCTGACATTTGCGATACTGTTTATCACTTTATTGACTGGGCTTTTGCTGTGAACTCCTCCAAATCCTTTGTGGAGCAAAGTTAAATATTTCTTATGACAGTTTCCATTATGTCTCAGCGTGCGACATCCCATATTGACAGCTTCTGCTCTGGGAAGCAGAAATGCTGTTTCTCTCTCTCCAGCTATTTCTGCCCAGCTTCTGAGTTGTTGCAGACTCACTCAGGACTATGGGGTTTGGATCTCACCATGTGTTCCCCATTTCTTGCCCAGCAGCAGGCAACCAAGCCTTTAGCACCAGTTTCAGAGGATATATCAAACCCAAAGCATTACAGATATCAGCAATGATCACTGGAGTCAGAACATGAACCCAAAGCTACCTGACCCCACATCACTCCTCTCAACGATCACACTGCAGCCTTGAGGCCTTAGTACTCTTAAGCCTAAGTTTCTCCATCCATAAGTGGAAAGGACTACAGGAAATAATTCTTAGAGTTCTGGTGTTCAATTTCTTGCTTTCATGATTCTCAGTGGAGACCCGAGGTTCTGAGCCACCGCCATAGTCAGGGGCTTCCTTTGAGCATTTGGAACAAGGACCCACTTACAGCCCCTGGATGGGATGCCAAATTGGGTAGGCGGTGGCTGGTAGGTTGGCCTAAGCTGGTGGTCTAGATTTAGCAGGCAAGGCTTGGAGGTACTTCCATGGGGACCCCAGCCTTGGAGTGCACTGAGATAGGGCAGCTGAGCCCCTCTGGCATGTGTCACAAGAGATCATAAGCAGAAGGCAGGAACAGGGAGCCAGTGACATTACCCTGTACAGATCTGGGGCCACCTTGTGTGTTCTCAGCTGGGCCAGGACACCTTCTGTGTGCCTGATGCTTTCTACATCCTTTCCAATGTCTGCCCCTGTTGCCACGCCTGGCAGGTGGAAAAGCTGCTCACCCCCCAAATCCAGTCACTCTTTAGAATCCTCTTTTAACCTGACTCATCCCCTGTCTCATCTCATATCTGGCATTTTCACAAGCTCCCTGCTGGGTACCTATTGAAGTTCATGAAGACCATGGCAGATAGGACATCGTCCTACAGCCCAGATCAGGCTGTACATCTGATCCTTTCACTGAACCCCTGAGTGCTTCCTGTCGTCTTCTTTCCCTGGCCTACAGAGACTCGCATGTCTTCCTCTATGATCACTGGCTTCCTCGCTGCAGTGGGACTACACAAGCTCATCGCCACTGAGGTACTTAACCTTCTCTCTGCTGGGGAAGCTCAGAATATCGCTTTCCTGGATCCTTTTATCTTTCTGGCCTCAGCTTAAATGTCACTATCCTGAGAGGCCCTGTAAAGGAGCCCATCTCCCAGGCCCTGTGCTCTTAGTTCATCATGCAGTTTCCCCTTTGCGCTCTGTGCCAGGTGGGGGCGCCAGAGCAGCCAGCAGGACACATCCCTGTCCTCAGGCCCCCATGCACTCTACTGAGATATTAGTCACACCACACACAAAGCGACTAACTGCCCCTACAGGAAGCACATGGGTCATCATGGAAACATACATTGCGAGCTCAGCTTACTGTAGGGGGTGAGGCTTCCCTGTTTTTGTCTAAGAATTACCATGAAGTTTTAAATTGTAGGACTTCTGTTTCCTTCAAGATGAAGCAGCCTCAGTCTTCCTGACCTCCTCCATTACCATAAACATCACAGACATAATGGAAAAACAGGTAGAACTGCTCTCTGCAGAGAGAGAGAGAGAGAGAGAGAGAGACAGAGAGAGGGAGAGAGAGAGAGAGTAAAACAGAAGGAAGGTAGACTGCCTAGGAACCTCAGGGCTTGTGTAACATGGCAGTGGGTTTCTCAGGGACCAAGTACAACTGAGTTCTTCAACCTAGAACTGCCAGCGGGCTCAGACTAATAAAGCATCAAGGAAAACCTCTTGGCTTAGGAAAGGGTAGCCTAACAACAGAAAATCTTTGTTCTACTCCAGCCAATAGTAATAGAAAAGTTGGAGTGCCTTCCTACTTTTCTTGCTGTGCATTTTCCACAGGATGGGGCAGGAGTCCGACCTTCCTCCCCACCCCACCTCTGCCCCTTGTAAGCAGACAGGCACAAGTATCAGATTCTTCTGCCAGGGTAGTATCAGTGGATCTAGCATGAGCTCAGACCGTAACCCACCCTCACCTGGTGGTGATGAGACATAATGTGGGGATGCATGGCAGGGGTATTTACAGGGCTATTTACATTTGATGCCACCAATTTCCCACCTAGTTGGCAATCATCCATGGGTCCAGAGAGAAACCACCTCTTATCAACCCTGCTGCCAATGAAGCAGAATGGGGTGGAGGGAAGCAGGCTGGCTGGTGCTCTGTTCCCAGCCCTGTTTCCCTGGAGAGCTAAGCTTCTGCCTGTGCACTTCAGGAGCAAAGAAGTGTGAGTCAGTCCTCGCATTTCTCACCCCGGGGTCAGTGGGGCACAGTGGAATGCTGAGCTTAACACCTGTACTCAGAGGCAGCAAGAGGGTAGCGTTGGAGTCCCACGCTTGCAGGTAGACTGGGGGAAGCACATACACCATCTGGAACATATCCATCCATCTGCCTTTCTTGCTACAACTGGTGGTGTAAAAAGAAAATAGAATTCAGAGTCTTCTAATATTCACAATGTTCAATAAAAGGAATCAGTTATAATATCATGCCAACAATAGGAAAATCACAACTTGAACAAGAAAAGATAATCAACAGATGCCAACATCATATTATGTGGTGGAATGAATCTGACAAAGACTTTCAAGCAGGCAACATAAAAATGATTCAGTAAGCAATTATAACTTCTTTTGAAATAAATGGAAAATAAAACATCTCAGCAAATAAATGGAAGCTATTAAAAAGAATAAGAAGGAAATTATAGTATTGAAACACACAATGACCAAAATAAAAATTCAACATGTGTCTCAACAGTGGAGATGATAAGAGACAGAATTAGTGGAGTTTAAGAGAGATTTCTAGAATTTACTCATTCTGAGCAGCAGACAGAAAATAGATTGAAAAAAACCAAACAACACCAAAGTTTCAGAGCCCAATAGGATAAGGGCAACAGAGCTAATAGTTGTATCATTGGAGCCTCAGAAGGAGATGAGAGAGAGTGAGACTGAAAAAGTTATTTGAAAAAATAATAGAGAAAAAAATCCCCCAATTCAGAGGAAGATTCAAGAAGATGAACAAACTTCAAATAGCATAAACTCAGAGAAATTCATGTGAAACTACATTTAATTAAACTTCTAAAAACTAGTGATAATGAAGACACCTGGAAAAAAAAAGCACATGACTTATGAAGTGTGACAGTTAAGCTTGGTTGTGTTAATGAGATGGCCTCAGAGCTGCATAGGGGATTACTAGAGTTCACTTCTTGGGTGTGTTCATGTGGGCCACAGAGGCATAACTTTGGGATTTATATCTGGTCCCTCACCCCTTTCTCTCTGACATTTTCCCCCTGCTCTGTTTCTGGCTGCCATGAAGTGAGCATGTTTGCTCTACCATACCTGCCTGCCATGGTATTTCTGCCTTGGAGTCTACCAATTATGGACTGAATTCCTTAAATTTTTGAGCCAAATCAAACTTCTCTTCCTTTAATTTGTGGCTGTTGGGTATTGTATCCCAGCAATGGGGGAAGCTAACAAAGGTACAGCAATTTGAATGATAGCAGATGTATTTTTCAAAACTGAGAAAGCTCAAATTAAGCTTTCAACAGTTTTCAAGTACAAAACACAACGAACTGTTACTACAAATTCTGTGTTCTGTAGGAATAGCCTTTAAGAATTAAGCGGACCCTGACAGAGTGGCAGATGCCTGCAATCCCAGCACTTGGAAGGTTGATTGAGGATGATTACCATGAGTTTGAGGTCAGCCTGAACTACACAGTGAGACCCTGTCTTAAAAAAAATTAAAGGAGAAAATAATGACATTCTGAGATGAAAAAAAGCTAAGGCAATGTTTTTGTTAGTAACTCTATCCTTAAACAAAGGCTAAATTAAAGTTCCTAAACTAGAAACAGATGAAAATAGAAGTTTGAGGTTCCAGAAAAGAATGAATATGACCAGGATGCATAGAGGTAAAAGCACTAGACTATCCTTGTTCTCATGTTTTCCTTAAATAGTATTTGGTGATTGATATGCTGAAAGATATGTAATGTGGCGCTCAATGTATGCAAAGGAAATGTTTAAGATAATTATAAAGTGTGGAAGATAAAGGGACCTAAATAGAATTAAGAAGTCTAGTTTCAATCACAGTTATGTATGTCAAAATCTTAGAGAAAATAGTAAAAAAGCCTATACACATTATGTTCTCAAAAACATTACACATGAATCTATATGGAATCCTAAAAGATGTTTAGATAAGAAAAGAGATACAGAGGAATAAGACAAAAGAAATGCAGAAAACAAAAAATAAAACAGTAGACTTAAATACTAACATATCACCAGTTAAATATAATTTGTCCAAATGCATGAATTAAAAGACAGAAATTGACAGTGTGAACAAAAAAATTTCTGAAACCCACACAATCTAACAATATGCTGCATATAAGTAACTCATTTCAAATACAACATAGGCAGATTGAAATTTAAAAAGTGGAAAAAGATACACCATGAAAGTGCTAATGAAAAAGCAAGAGTAGCTATGTTAATATCAGATGAAGTAGACTTCTAGAGAGAAAGAAGGACAACATATAATAATAAAAGGATCAACCCACCAAGAAGATGTAACAATATTAAATATATATGTACTAAATAATAAAAAAGTACAAGGAACACAGATAAAGTTGAAGGGCATAGAAGGCAAATCTAAACCTACAGTAAATGTCTTGGTCACTTTCCTTGTTGCTGGCATCAAATAACTGACACCTACAATTTAAAGAGGAGAGGTTTATTTTTTACCTGCATTTCAGTCTGTAGTCTGCTGGCTGCAAGGTAGGAAGGGATGGCAGAGGAAAAGCTGCTGACATTATGGCAGCCTGAAAGCAGAGAGTAAGCAAAGGAGCTTGGGTGAGAGAGAAATCATTCCAAGCCGCTCTTAGAGACCTATTTCTTCCAACCAGACTCCACCTGGTAACAACTGTCAGTTATAAGCACTTATAATCCAGTCACTTTCCAAAAGTACTCGTCTACAAGCACATGAGGCTCTTGGGAAACATCTACATATATTAACCACAACAAAGGATGGCTTCTCAGCAACTGATAAAAAATAGGAAATAGCAAAGCTATAGAAGAACTGAACATGATCAAAATTGATATGCATTTTGCTCAAAATAGAATACACATTTATTTTCAAGTGTCCGTGGAATACTTAAGAAAATAGACCATTTCTTGTGCCACAAATAATAAAAAGCAAAATAAAAAGTCAACAAATGGGCTTACTAGCTAAATGGAGGTGACAAGGAAAAGAGTCTGTCAACCTGAAGACAGAATAATAGAAATTGCTCAAGCTGAACAATAGAGAGAAAATATTTTAGAGAGAAAAGCAAACACAGAGTATTGGGACCTATAGGACTATAATTAAAGAGGTAACATGCATGTCAGCAGTGTCTCAAAAGATAAAAGGAGTGGATGCTGAGAAACTATTTGAAGAAATAATGGCAGAAGATTCCTCAGATTTGGCCAAAGACATTACACATCATAGTAACATTTCTGAAAAATAAAGACAAAGAAAATATCTTGAAAGCAGCAAAAGAGAAATGACACCTTATCTATAAGGGACAAATATTAGAATAACAAGAATTTTTCAACCAAACCTTGAAGACTAGAAGGAAGTGGCACATAGTTTTCAAGTGCTGAAAGAAAGGAACTGTCAACCCAGAATCCTATATTTAGTGATGCTATCCTTCATGAGGAAAGAGGAAAGCAAGACATTCTCAAATGAAGAAAAAACAGTTCATTACAAGCAAAGGTATCCTAAAAGAATGGCTTAAAAATTCTCTAAATAGAAAAGATATTATAAAAGAAGGAATCCTGGAACACCGGTAGGAACTTAAACAAAAGCTTAGTTAGTTTTTACAAACAAAAATAAGTAGCTTAAACAAAAATTATGATACTCCCTGATGTGTATATAAGTGTATGCCTAAGAAATAGTTAAAATACTAACGTAAATGTAGGAAACCTCAGGAAAGGTTTCTGCACTTCACTCAAAGTGTAGAACCAGCAGGTTGTAATAGTTTGGGGACAATAGTGCTTTCTTATTTAAGACTCCAGTGGATTCCTAAAACCTTGGATAGTACTGGATCGTACTAAAAGCATGGTGAAAATGCTGCCAATCTAGTAACCAAAAGGGTTACTAAGTGACTAAGGAGGGGGTTCTGTATACAGCATGGATACTCTGGACAAAGGGATGGTTCACATCCTGGGCGGGATGAAGTGGGAAGACCCAAGGTTTCACCACACTAATCAGAACAGCATACACTTGAAAACTTTTGAATTGTTTATTTCTGGAGTTTTTCCGTGTAATATTTTTGGGCAACAAAAATATTAACTGAAATAGAGGACAGCAAAACCACGGATAAAGGACTACTGTATATATAAGGTCACACCTAGAATAACCAATTAAGTTGTTATACAGAGATTTACTTAAAAGCATTAGAGAGTCATTAAGGTTGAAGTCTGAAAAATAAGAATTCCAGCTGAGCTCAACCCTCTCCTGTGCTGTGGTACTGTCTTAGCTACTTTTTACTTATCGCTGAGACAAAATACCTGATGCCCAAAGTTGAGAAAGGAAAGGTTTATTTCTTACATTTTTTGGAGGTTTTAGTCCATACTCAGTTGGCTCCAAGGCAGGGTGGCATGGCGGGGCCACAGTTTATGGCGGCTGCAAACAGCAAGGTGGAAAACCTGCAAGAGAGAGACACACCTTCTTCCTGCCATTACATCACATCCTGGCTCCACCCCTTAGGAGGGTGTAGCACTGACACCATCAATCCAAGCACTAGACAATAAACCAGTCACAAATGTACAATGCAAATACATGAGGCCTGGGGGCCACCGACATAAACCATGACAGGTACTTACTTGCATCTTTCTCTGGAGGTGCACACCTTCAATTCTAAATCTCCCCACAAATCCCCATCTCGACCCCATCTTCTATAGAGCCCATCCCGCCCTGAATACCTGTCTGGAGCAGCCTCCCTTGTACACCTGCTGCTCTGCTGCCCATACACTTCCACGGGGGCTGGTTCTAGAAGGATCTCCAGGCTCCGAGGAGGGCTGGCTCCTAAGGTCTTTTGGCTACAACATCCTGAGCTGACTCCTGATTCTTCTCACATCTGCTCCAGTCCTCATGAAACCTATCCTCTCTGCAACTTCCATGTCATGGTTTCTGCCCCAGGTTTGATTAATAGAAGGTTATAAACAAATCCCAGGAAAAAGAAAAAACAGCGTCTTCCTGGGGTAGCCATGGTGTATTGGCAGACGGCAAATTGCTTTGCAACCCTTATTTTTGTTTCTTGACTGTTATACAGATAAAGAATTAAGTTAATTAATATGCACTTCCTTCTGTCTTTAGGTCTTAGAAAACTCTTTGCCCCACAGTGAATTGGTTACCATGTTTCAATAAAGGATCTGTTTTTGCAATTATAGTTCATTAATAGATTTACAAGGGAGGGAGGGTGATTAAGTCCCACTAAGAGGATTATTTTGCATTTCTTCTTGCTTAATTACACAGTTATCTCCTGGACCAAAGCTCTGTGAAAAATAGGGGGAAAGTCCCAATCCCCCATCTGTTTCAGATGCAAGTACAATTAACATGGGAGAAGACAGGCACTGGGCATCCTGCTGATGGAGACTGTGAGCCTCCTCTGCAGAGCTGTCTCATGGCTGTCTTAGCTGCCAGAGCTGTGCTGGCATCAGGATGTCGGCAAGGGAAAGGCTGCTCTGCCCAAGGGATGCAGTATCTGGGGATTTGGGTCAGGACAGGCTTGGAGTCCTATTAAGCTGCCATTTCTCAGGCACCTCCCACATTCTGCAGACTTTTCTAATTTAAACTTCACAGTGATCTCCTTTACAGACCCATTTTATAGTTAGAGAAACCGAGGGAGACAGTACATGCAGGGGCTGGGCTAGACAGAGATCATGGGTGATGAATGCTTTATACTATAAACAGGAAAGGTGAACCATGGCTGTGCAGAACTTACCTGGAATTGGACCTGGAATTTGAAGTCAGGCCTCTTTTCTCAAGTTTCTTTTATTTCTATTCCTTTTTGCTGTTATTGGATGCTGTTCCTTCTGTATCTTAGCTTCCCCATCTGTGAAATGGGCTTTGGACTCCAGACAAAATGAATATCTTATTCTTGGTAGGGCATGTTTTGAAAAGGATGGACCCTGCATTGAAAGGTGTGGGCCTGGTTGGAGGGGCATGACCTGGGGAGGGGCTGCTCTGTGTCTTTAGGAATGGGGGGCCTCCAATCCGTGGCACCAGGGTTGGCTCAGCAGACTGCGTCAGAGAGCTGGTTTTATCCCTGACATCACCTGAGGCACATCAGCAGCATCTGGTCCCTGTAGCATCACATCCTCTTTCTCCAGGCCCCTGAGGCAGCAGTGGGTTCTCCTGGATGCACTGGGCCCTGTGGTCTTCTCTGAGAAGGCAGACCCTGCTCCAGTGGGGTCCCTTCCTCTTCCCGACCTGCATGTCCAGGTGAGCATCGTTCATTCCCTGGTGTCTCCAGCCTGGGTAGAGCTCCCTTCCTGTGTCCTAACTTTCCTTGATCCTATTTGTGATTGGATGAGCCCTTTGTCCC
Organism: Dolichotis patagonum; assembly: GCA_004027295.1. NCBI lineage: Eukaryota > Metazoa > Chordata > Mammalia > Rodentia > Caviidae > Dolichotis > Dolichotis patagonum. Next base: position 2,561 of record PVJX010040482.1, on the reverse strand, counting down.
CAGATTAGGGTATAGTTGTACTGAGCCAAATTTGTTGCAGTCTGGCAGGCAGAGGAGGGTGTTAGAGCCACCTAACAGAGGTGTTGGAGGGACCCCAAAATAGGTGCCACAGAGGGCTATGGGGACTGCGGTTCCCAGCTTTGTTGTGAGTTAGTTCTGCCTCTGGCATGCTGGGTGGCTCTGGCCTGTGAACACAGTCTGGGACTTGGGTGCTTGTGTAGTAAAAGCAGCGAACACGCCCTGTCACTGGTGGAGCCTGCGAAGTGCAGAGCACCGGTGGGTACCGAGGCCTGTGGGCTGGGTAGCTCCTTCATGGTGGTGGCAGGGTTTGGGGTCACAGCTCAGTCTCAGGTATGACCAGGCTCCAAGGAGGCGGCAGTGCTTCCTTGCATGACTCTGTCCTTCCTTCCCTGGTAGGAAAACCTACAGCGGGTGCAAACACCTACCTGCTTGGTGCCCTCCAGGGTTTGAGGCTCTTCATGGCTTCTTTCTGTCCTCCCCTTCCATGTAGAGCGCAGGTGGCTGCACATCAATGGTCAAGACAGTGGTGTGCAGTGGTCAGCTGGATGTGACAGCACCAGAAGAGGGACCGGAGAAAGCTGGGAGGGGGCTGACTACTGCTGAGTCACCGGGTGGCCAGCAAGTCAGGTCATCCATGGTGCTGGGCGCCTCCTACTGTCTCCTCCTCCTCTTCCCACACTTCTTCCTCCTCTTTCCTTGTCTTTCAACCTCTTCCCTTGTCCTCCCAGCTCCTCTCAGCAACTCCCACAACCTCCCACTTTCTCCTCCTGCTCCCAGCTCCTCCCACCCAGCTGCTCCCTCCTCTTCCTGAGCCTCCTCGTGTCTTCTTCTCCCTCTTCCCAAATCCTCCTCCCTCTCCTGCTCCGTAAAACCTCCAGGGTGTGTGGTGGCTGCAGTGCTCACTGGGATGTGACAGGGTGACCTTGGGTCAGGCATGAACCAACATTCTCTGTTTCATGTGTTACCAGAGTGGTACTTCCTGTAATAGGTATCAGGAAAGACAAAACATAAAGCAATTAACACACTGAGCCCTTGATTTCACAGACAAGATTTCTGTAGGTGAGGCAAATTGAAAAGAGACCATTTCAGGTGGGATTAGAAGGGCGATGGGTTTGATGCTGTGGGGGTGAAGGAGCACAGAGTCAGAGCAGCTGCTGGAGCCTGAGAGACAGTAAAGAGGTCCATGCCTCAGATTCAGATGCCCACGGTCCAGCCTGGCTCTGCTCATGGCTGGGAGGCCTTGGGCAGGCCAACGCTCCTCTACAAGCCTCAGTTTTGCCATCTGTCGTATAAGCATGCGTGGCAGCACTCACAGAGGTGTGGCAAAGGTTAGGTGAGAGATGAGGGTGGAGAACTGGTGGGAGCTTGGCACAGCTGTAGCAGCGGGGCCTGTGTTGTTAGTATTAATGCCACCATCATCCTCAGTGGCCTTCTCCCGGGTGTGGAGACCCATGGCTTTCACTTAGGGAGGGGCTGTGAACTCATCACCTCATCCTCAGCAGAACCCCCCCATGGGGCCATTCTCAGACTTGGGGAAGACAGCAGGTGGCACGGGGAGTACCAGGCTCAGGGCCGGGCAGGCTGGGTGTGTGTCTGGCTCAGGGGCAGGAGTAGGCCCTTAGTCACCAAGTCCTTGACTGCAGGCTGAGACTTAGACCTAGCTTACAGGGGCATGAGAGGGTGTAGCTTGTTTTGTCCCCACAGCCAAAGGTTTCCACAGCAGGGTCTGGGACCCAGCCTTCCTGCTGAGAGCTGCTGAGGTCGGGCTGGTGGGGAGGCCGCCTGCATGCCCTGTCCTGCAGGACCTGTGTGGATCCAGCCTCTCCAGAGTTCCACCCCCAGCCACCCTCAGGGACCACATTGCCTTCCAGAGAAAACAGAACTGGGGCTCAAAGAGCATAGCTGAGGAGACAGTGGGAGGTGGGAGGCTGCTGTGGGGGAGCAGGCTGGGCTCTCAGAAGGAGACATAGTGGGCTCTGGGTTCCCATCCCCAGGTTGCCTTATACAGAGGCAGATACCCCAGAAATCCCCCCTCGGTAAAAGTTGTGTCCTAGCTCCTTCCAGTGAACACAGGAAGCTACAGCAGCCGCCGCCGCAGCAGCAGCATGGTTGCCTGAATCCAGTTGCCCTGGGCGTGGCTCATGGGCTGCGTACCCGGAGCTTCAGGGCCACTGGACCCACTCAGCCTGTGGGGTCGTGAGTGGGAGAGACTGGAGTGGGCCAGGTAAGGAGGGGCATGGAGGTGGGGGCTCTAGGGACTGTGTTTTGATGCTCAGAGGGTTGTAAGGTCCTGGGCCCATCCACCTTCTCAGGATATTGATGGAGGGAGGGTCTGCACCTGCCTTCTCCCCAGCGGAGGAGTTTCAGACCTCCCTGTCCCTCCCATGGCATCTGTACCACACAGAACTTGGAACCGGAACTTCTTTCATAGACTCAAAGACACATTTATAAAATCCTTGGATCTCAGAATCTGAGCATCTGGTCCTTTTCACAGAATCCTAGAATTCTAGAGTCACAGACTCATCTGTGGACTTTCAGAC